>LJIJ01003080.1:0-21469 GCA_001718145.1 Orchesella cincta | reverse complement strand
CCTTAAGCTGTTTCAGATCGGAAAGGCACATTTGCCATCTAATAGTTAAAAATTGAAAACTTGCCATCTTAAAACCTTTGTCAGTTCCATTTGCAGTCATCCAAATTTTTGGTTTCAACACCGTTCGAAAGACGAAAGGTTAAGCTAGCTCGCAGTTACGGTGAAAAAATTTAAATAATTCGCAAAAAATTAGATACAGTTGTTAAGTACGCTGAAATCAGGCCAGTTTTCAAGAATTTGATCAATAGATAAACATCTAGAGCAACAAATTGTCCGCTATATTTTTCCTGAGTGCACATAACCGTGCTCTATAGGCTTCCAATAAAAAGCCGATTCATTTTGAATCAGAGAAAAAGGACAACCCAAAATTAATTTTGGCCACAACTCGGCTAAGCTGGCATTTTGTGCTGACAGCATGGATTAATGCCATACTTGCGGAAACTATTCCTTAAAAAGTGTGACTGTTTTTCCACGGAACTTAATTTCCAATATAGAACATATTTGAATCTTTCCCTTTTGAAATCGGTTATTGACGAAAGCACCGGGGCAAGGTTGAAAGAAGTCAATGAAATAGCATGACATGCAAAAAAATTCAGAAAGTAGAAAAGTGTATAATCTAGGGCTTTTTATCAAAATCCGTATGAGAGAAAACATGGGGAAGTTGAAGCTAATTTCTGTGGAACGTTTTAAATTTTAAACTATGGAAACTAAACTAAACTAGTTTTTAAACTAGCAAGGAATATTATTCCGTAAGTTCGGCAAAATTTCATATACAGTAATTATAATATTAATAAATAACTGTTGCATAATATGCCAAAATTGGAATAAAACCAAGTACTGTTAGGGATGCACTTCACTGAATTATGGAAAACAAGCAATAAATGCGTATGTCACTGAAGAATTGGTTTCCGCTCCAAAGGGCCCAAGTTCGCACCGCTGGATAACGAGTACTCTGTTACGCTGATACGTGGACTGGCGGGTGGATTTTATATATATTTATAGTAGTAGTAGTAGTAGTAGAAATTTATTGACTATATTAAGCCATCATACACGCGTCATTTGTTTCAAGAATTCTAGTTAAGTAATATAAGTAGGTTTTTAGAACAGATCTTTGATTATTTTAAATAATTAGTACGTTAATACAAAATCTCTTATTTTCATTGTTCCCTTCCAGAACATACCATTGTTTTCATTTTTGACACACTAACATTATTTAAATACTCGCGTAAAAGTTTCCCTATCTAGTGTTTCAAATCTTTGCATCAAGTTACTGTTTAATAGTTTCCTTGCGGGTAGATAATGCCTACATTCACAAAAAATATGATATATATGCTTCTACACTTTACCGCCATAGTTCACAGTTTGCATACCCATTCTTTCTTGTTCCACCGTAGGTTACAGGTTTTCTTATAGTATATATAATTATGTCCGCCACCTGAGTTGGCATATAAGCCGTTTATTATAAAAATCGAGCATTATGCATTGAGATACTTTTCTGTGCCTAGCTTTGTGTTTAAGGAGTGTATAACAATGCATTTCTACTTTTCAAATAATAGTTACACAGTCGTTTACTCTCCTCAACCTTATGCCTAGTTACATAATCTTGAATGTTCGAATAATTTTGTATCACGTGATAGCGCCTCCTCCAGCCTTTCCAACTTTCCATCCCCTAACAGTTTTTTCACACTTTTTAACCAGTTAATAATTTTGTTCGCATACCGATTCTATATTTACGAGTTTGCGTTAAACAGCGATTTCACGAGAGAATCCTTGGTTTGCACTTAATTTTGTGCAGGAATTTTAGTAGTATGTTAAGCAAACAGTTTTCAATAGGCTTCCATATGTTTTCTAGTCGTAATTTATGTCTCGCCGGTTTCATTTGGCAGATAAAATAATTTTCGAATAAACATGTTTTGAAAGATAACCACTTTTCAATTATATTCAGCACCCCACCTGCACGTCAGACACATATCCCCCGTAGAAAAGAATATGAACAGCTGAAGCAAGGTGATGCATGTCTATTTGCGGTTTATATGGATTGTATGTAAAATTTTGTTTTAACCTACAAAACCATGTGTTGGGTGACAAATTGGGGACATGCTGATATATCTTCTTTTGACTACCATCTGTTATCTGACACCACTTATTAAAATCTTGAAGCGGGCCACAATTGTTAGCTATATGATTTCTTTACTCCTCGGATTTACGAGTTACGACGTAAAATACTTATATGGTATCATGTCAGCTGCTGCAAGAAGGATGTAACTCCTTGCGCACAGAAGGACAGAGCTTTACGCGCGTGCAAACCTATTTAATCCAGATTTAAGAAGTTGGCAATTATGTGAAAATGGCGGTTCAACACCAACCTGGCAACATTTATAGTACGAGTTTATGGACCCAAGTAATTATCAACTTACTAAGAAAGTAAGGTAGTCTATAACGACGGTTTTCTTGCTTTATTCTGGGAAAAAGTAGTGGCAAGCATGATGTTAATGGGAGAATTATATGTGAACTGCTTAAACAGTATATCGAGGACGAGCAGCTTCACACTCCCAAAGTGGATATTGGCAATTTCCATCCTGGAAGAAAAAGAAATTTTCACCAAACTGAGTAAGGAAAAAGGGGACAGACAACAAAAGTCAAAAAGGAATTTGTATGCTATTTTGTTACCAATACCATATAAACTTCAGCTACTTATTTTAAATGTTCCAGCGCCTTAACTACATTATTTTGTGAGCCATCAATAGGCATTTCGTGTTTCCATTAAGTACGTTACACATAATTCAATGTAAAGCTCTGCTGCAGTGAGCTTTGCTACAGGGAATTATGAATATGAGCCAATATTCTATCAAAAATTCAATCATTTAAGTCAATTATCAACTGTTTTATCTCCGATGAATCTAAATTCCTATTAATTCTTAAGTTCCTACTCATTGTAAGTCCTCTGAACTAGTTTTCTACTGTAGACTTCTTATAACCTGTTGTAAATGGATGTATATATCATTATATATATATATATGATATGTATAATATAGTATCGTATTTGCCACACGAGGTCAATTTGCGTCCCATCATACTTGCGTCATGTGTCATTTGCTTCCAGCACTATTTGCGTTCTAGGAGATTTGCATCCCAAATTATATGCGTTCTAGGAAATTTGCGTCCCGGTGCTATATGCGTGAAGTACAGTACCACATAGCATCTGACTTTATATGAAATGCAAAATAGAGGTTGTGGTTTGTAAATGTGCAATTTATAATATTAGAAGATGGTTAAACTTTCGTTTCCTCATTATTACAATACGCTACAGTACATTAATATTCTTAATTTTAAACAATTAGCAAGCAGCAATTTTAATTATAGAAATCAACCATAAAATACGAATTCTTTGTGCATTTTAGTAAATTCACAAATGCAAGTCAAACCTTTTGTATTCAAATATTTTATTTGAGACCCAAGTTCCAATGTTAGGTACATGAATATTAATTTTAAAATGCACCTCTCACATGCATATTGTGCTATTTGAATTTTCAAAATTTTGGTCACAAAACGATAAAACATACATTCCAACAAAAAAGAGCTTGAAATGTAACACATTCGTCAGTTTCTAGTTATTTTCGACAAGAAAATTTTAAAGGTCTCAGTTTCGTTGCCGGAAAAGATCTTCCGACTAATTATTGATTCCTAGAGTTTACATTGATTAAATTTTTAATAAAGTATCATCATAATTTTTTACTTCTGCCACTAGCCGCACTTTTTGGCGTTTGAATGGACCTGATACGACACCGTTTAGAAGATATGAATTGAATTATCGAAAACTTTTTGCATGCCCATATAAACAGTGAAGAGTATACCTTCACCGATATTTGCACATTAAGCGTTCTGTTTCTGTGAGAAAAATGTCAGATGCGTGTAGCACCACACTTCACAATTTCATTATGCAGAAGTCTTTGCACATTCGTATCTAATGTATGGACGCAAATAATACGGGACGCAAACACCCTAGGACGCATTATGTTTCGACACAAAGTCCCGGACGCATATAGCACGGGACGCAAATTTCCTAGAACGCATATAGTTTGGGACGCAAATCTCCTAGAACGCAAATAGCGGGACGCAAATGACACATGACGCAAGTATGATGGACGCAAATTGACCATGTGTGGAAAATTCGATGGGACGCAAGTACCCTAGACCCTTTCTAAAACTACATATATGTATTGTTAACCACGTAAATTTGTGAATAACGTTGTTTTAACAATGAGCTAATTGACTTGTAATCAATTTTTTCTTTAAAGTTTCTGCACAATGTTATTTATATATTTTTTTCATTATCACCATAGACTGCGCACTCATATTTATAAAAGTGATGATAATGATAACCTACAGTAAAACTCAGTAATAATAAGCTCAGTCTTTTACTATGCAGAACTAGAGAAATCTAGAACAGAAGAATTGACGATTGATATCCGACAACACATAAATATTGTACAACTTTGCATAAAGTTAATGTGTACGGCAATACAAAGCCAGTGTGACAAAATATAAGCCAATTTGTGACAAAATAGCTAATTTGCTACGTAGCCAATTTTGGTCATAAAGTAGCTAATTGGCCATGTCTCTGCAACTGTCTAAGCGAATCCTGTAAACGCTTGGAGAAACAGAATAACAAGGTTTGCCAGTTCATTGGCAGAGGAATCATTTAAACGGAGTTTTCGATTGATCAAAAGTCAAACATTTGAGCAATGTCAGCTGTCAGGAGTTAGTTTATTCTAAGTTGATTTTTAAAAATTGTAAAATTTAGAATTCGAAATCTTAAAAACACTCTGACAGTTTGTTTTTATTTTTAATTACCTTTAATCTATTAAAGAATACTATTACTTTTTTGAAATAAACCCGAAATTCGAGATGTAGCAATGTACCTTGGAGCGGATATAATTTGTGGCATTAATTGTATCATAAGGGAAATTTTCAATAGACTAGCTGTCGAATGATATATCGCACTCCAAGCGTGCGTTTAGAAGTAATGACCTTTGACCTCGGTTCAAAAGTTCCGATTTCAATTTGCAATGCATAATTACAATCAACACTGCAAGTAGCTTTCTAATGGTATATCATAAGCTATCGTGCCCTTTGACCCTTTCGAAAGTTCGGATTTGAATTTGCGATGCATATTCATCATCAGTGGAGCAATACCTCGAATTATATCATAAGCTAAAATGGTCATTTGGACATTAATCTTGACCTTTGACCATTTTCGGAAGTTCTGATTTGAATTTGCTATGCATATTCATCATCAGCACAACAATACATTCGAGTGATGTATTACAAGGTACATATATATGTGAACGCTTATCATATTTGTTGCGCTTATCTTTTGACCTTGTTCCCGTGACCCCAGATAACCCATCTACGAACTCGTCCTACGTAACTCGAAAGTTATCGTGTGACAGACAGACGACGACGACACACCAAAGTCTCTAAATATGTACCTTTAGGTATTAAATGACATAAATGCAAATTGCATGTCCTGGATCCAAATATGGATCCAGTCAACGGGTGTACATATGGAGCCTGACTCCTGCACTGAAGGTATGCCACATGATACTCCATGCTAAATTATAGTGCGACTTTAGATAAATATTCATAACAGAGTCATCAACTCATGTTATCAGCATAACCAATATCTAAAAGGAAACCTTCTTTTCGCGTAGACCGAAGTAATTATTTAGTATCAAACGGTATTCCAATATAATTAAATTTGACCGTATAAATATAAATATGCAGAAAAAGCCTTTTTCTAAGAATCTGCATACGATTTAAAGATTATTGTAGAACTATTGCTTACGAGTTGAGACTTTAGACTTAATAAAACCATACAACATGTGCATGATGTTTTTCTACTTTAAAGACTACACGACCAGTTCTGACAAAACTTGCGAGAAGTATTGGTGTACACAAGTGCTTTCTTTACAATACCAGCTGGTATTTTTAGCTACATCCGGTAGTATGGGTAAAGCATTCCTTACTTTACTTGCCTTAAAATACCACTCACATTCCTCTCCATCATATGCTGTTTCCACTCATGCTCTTTCTATAAAATTCTTTAATATGCCATGTAATGATGCCACCTCACGAAACGTAATTTGGTGACCGGATATCATAAATCAAATCTTCTATAAGCAAAACGTTCAGATGATATACCACATGTTGTGTGTACATATGTCATTTGAAAGCTGCTTTGTTTTATTGACCCTTGCTGTGACTATCCCGCATTTACACTGCGACAGCATAAACAGAAATCTGACCAGCTATAATAGATTTCAGAAAAAATAGAACAAACCCATACATGCGAGATTTTACACCCACGAAAAATAAACTGCGGCCGAAACTCATGCTCGGAAAAGAGTCAGTTACTAAGTATTCAATAAAAAATAAAACGTTGCAAGATGTTCATGTTTATTTTAATATGACGCTGAAACTATTTAAAACGGACTGAAAATATTTTGATACATTTTCCGCAGAAATTGATTTTAGAGAGAAACTGCATTAAATGGTCATGTTCAGCCTCAGCGAAACAAGGGCCAAATGGCTACTGTATCCACCCATTGGCTAACCCTCAAGCACCATAGTGTCACCTCAGTTTTATACAGATAGGTATTGCCAAAAAGTCAAAAGTTAGCCAATATTGGATATGTTGATCTCTCATTTAAATGTTCAATAAAATTTAAAACGATTTTCACCACGAAATTTAAGCCTATAAATTTATCAAATATGTGCACATTATCGAGACTCTACTTACCGTTGTCGGTAATGTCAGTTTGGAAGTAAGCCGTGTTCCACAATACCTACCATGTATTTCCAACATAGCCAATTTGGCCAAACTTTAATCACCATTGTTCCTAATATCACCAATTTGGCCTTACGTAGCCAATTTGGCTACTTTATCACCAATTTTGGCTACTTTGATCACCAACTTTGGCTACTTTATCACCCATTGGCTACTTTATCACCCATGTTGGCTGACTGATTCACCAAATTATAAAGAATGCAAAAATCGTTCGGGAAGAAACGAGGGTTGAAGTATAAAAGCTGCTGAAAATATGGATTATAGTTTATCCCTGCGATACCAAATATAATAAGGTATGTTTCCATGCCTATTTGAAAAAGTAAATCCACCATTTCTTCCTTACAGTACATGTAAGAACGTAAAGAATGACTACTTAGATATCTACATATTTCACATTTATTTGGGATGCCGTAAAATGTGTTTATTATTTAGTAAAGTGTATATACTGTATTTCTGATTTGAAATTTGAATCTTCTGCCTACTGATATTTCAATTAAACCCTCTGTGGCACATTCCAACATTATGTAAACACCTCTCCAGGAATGAGCAAGATAACGTATTATTATTGCTCACAATAATAGGACTGCTCTTTTCCCATTTCTGCACACAAAGTAGTTGATGTATTGTTAAGATTGAAGGTGGAGCTACGCTCTACACATTGATCTTTAGTGAATATCTGAAGACGTGAGGTGGAGCACGGAGGTAGCTCATCACAACACTCTTGTATCTCATGCGTTCCTCCTGGTGCGAAGGTAACAACGGCAAGGAGAGTGAGATGCAGGAGAAGAGAGAGACCACTTGGCTCTTGGACACCAAAGTGTGCAGAAGCATTTTTTGGTTGTAGATATTTTTTGTTGAATAGTTTTCAGTTGTTCTTTTATAATAAATAATTAAAAGAGAGCAAGGATGTGGATAGGATAGGTGGAAGCAGTAATATTTTTTTACAATTAATATTTACGAACAAAACGCGGCGGAATTTTTATAAAAATCTGCACCTTAGGGTAACTTAATAGTGCTCTTTTAGTCTCAGTTTGATTTTTAAGCAGTTAAATAATAGGATTCTGAGTTTTAAATGAGCAAGCATACTTAGCCCTAAAGTAGTAAACAAAAAATATCAGCAAAGCAACCTACCCTGTAATGTATATTGTGAGCATCACAGTATCCCTCTATGTATAACTAACACCTGCATACACTAAATTGGGATCGCAAAATCTAGTGGTTTCAACCTCATCGGTCCCGGCCTTTACAATTAACTGATCTGGTAATGAGCCGGCTCTTTTCAAGGTAATAAACCTATTATAGCTGCGATTTCGTGACGAGAACTTGGTACTGCCAGTACTTTTTATTGGTAGAATGTCTGGAAGCGGCAAAGGAACCAAAAAGAGCCAAAATTGATGATCATGACGAACCAGACATGGAGCTCGATAGCTCGGAGGAAGAGGAAGAAGACTTCTCAGAAATAAGCACTGATGAAATGGTCCGAAGGTTTCTGCCAGTGCTGCCAAAAATAGAAAAGAAGATCAAGAAAATAACTAATGTACTCAGGGTGAACAACAGAGAGAATGCGCGAAATGAAAGCGAAAGTGGACAACCTAACGACCACAGTGACCTATCTCAGGACGGAGAATGAGTATCTGTACCAGGTCGCTAACCAGCAAAATCTATTTTTTCACGGGGATTGACGAAAATGTATCCGAGTCTACACGTAATCTACCCGCAAGGATGGCAACTTTCATAGAAGAGAAACTGGGAGTCAAAGCTCAAATTGATACGGCCTTTAGGATTGGACCAAAGACAGACAAAACAAGGCAGATTAAGGTGCGTTTTCAAAACATGAAAGACAAAACGAAGTGTGGGAGAAAAGGAAAACACTCAAGCACCCGATATACATAAATGAAGATTTGCATAAAACCACAAGAAACACCAGACGTGAGTTAATTAAAGTAGCCAAAGAGGCGGAGCAGAAAGGGAAAGCAACAAAAATAATCTGGAAGAGGTCAGAAGTCATGATCGAGGGAGTAGCGCATCGTTTGATGACGGTGAGCTAGTGCGAGTTAGACCTACCTAGGGTAGGAACTCGGCCATCATGCACGGAAATCTCTCAACTTCTCAGTGTGCTACTGGAATGTGGATGGACTCACAAGTAACCTTACATCGAACTCAGACATTTTACTGAATTAAACTGTGAAATTGTTTGTGCTGCAGAAACCTGGTGCACACTGGAAAGGTTGAAAAAAACCACAGGATTCAACAAATTCAACAACATCTACGAATGTGTAATTGCCGAACCAACCAAAGTAAATATAAAAGGTAGATGGAAAGGTGGTATACTAATTGGTATTCAAAAACAAAACTTTAAAGTATTAAGAACTAGACTTACTCAATCATATGTGTTTTATAACTGTATTAAGCAGAAAATGTGGGGTATTGTCAAGCTATGCTTTGCATACTTCCCACCTGATGGAGCCAAATCGGAGCAGCAGTTAAATGACTTCATCGTTGCTGTAAAAGAAGAGAAAGCAACTGTAATTATGGGGGATTTTAATGCTCGCATCGCAAATCTCAACTTTGACTCAACACCAAGGGAAAGCAAGGACAACAAAATCAACAACAGAGGAAAGCAAATTATTCAGGGAATAACAAATTATAGTCTGTGTAACGGAGTGAGCTGTGGAGACGCAGCTGGTGAATGTACATTTGTAAATAGGAACGGAAGCAGTGTTGTAGATTTGTGTATGGTAAAACGAAACGACTTTATAAATATAAACTCGTTTCAGGTATTAAATAGTGAGTTATCTCATCACGCGCCAATTAGGGCTACTTTCGGCAATGTTGATAAAACTACTCAATCAATTAATATCCCACGGATAAAATGGAGAGAACGATTTTAGAGTAAGTTTTTGCAACAGCTCTGTAGTCACAGAGGAGAAGTCTCCGTCCAAAATTTTGATACATTATGCAATATCCTGTACAAAAGTGCCAAAGCGGCGGGGATGAAAACTGAAGCGAAGATAGGGACATTTGCGAATATGCCTATGTGGGGCGATACAGAGCTTAACAAGTTAAAATCCAATTACAGACGATGTGTACAACATTTTAGAAAGTCAGATCCACTACGAGACATAGATAAATTTTTGTATTGTAAAAATGCAATGCTAAAAGCGAAATCAGAGTACCTGGAGGGGGTTCAGAAAAAGAAGGAAGTATTTTATAAAAATTTGTATAACAAACTTGTAAATTGCAATGATAGCAAGTCTTTTTGGTCCGCAATTGACGTGTATAGAACAGGGAAAAAAGCTACATGGGTGAAAAACGATATTGAAATTTCAAAATGGCGAGATCATTTTAGCAAAGTCTTTTCTGACACAGAAACAAATAGTGAAGAAGTGTACATTGAAAATACAGAAAGCAAAGCAAATGATGACCAGTTAGATAGAGACTTCAACATGTTTGAATTATGTATAGCCATTAAAAAAACTCTCGACAGAAAAAGCACCAGGTAGCGACGGAATATGTAACGAGGTGTGGAAGAATCTGAACCTGAATGTAAAACGTGATCTTTTAAATCTTTTTAACAAAGTCTACAATAATCCAACTGAAATGCCAGCAAACTGGAGTGAAATCGTGATAGTGCCGATCTTTAAAAAAGGTGATGTGAACTTACCAAGCAATATAGGCCAATATCTCTTCTCAACACAATCACGAAATATTTACCTCAATGCTTGTAAATAGGTTAGATATCTGGTGCAAGAAAAACAACAAAATCAGCGAATTCCAGGCAGGATTTAAAACCGGGACGGGTTGTGTTGAGCAGGCTTTCGTTTTAAATACTTTGATTCAAAACCAATTAAGATTCCGAAAAGGAAAATTGTTCTGTCTGTTTGTAGATCTAAGCCAGGCGTTTGATCAGTTAGGCATGACATATTGTGGGAAAAACTGTCAAGGAAAGGTCTGAGCACAAAATTCATAACGTTAATAAAACAGCTTTATGGGAAAGCAAATGCGAAAGTAAGATGTACAGGAGAATTTTCAGAACCTTTCAAAATATCAAAATCAGTATTACAAGGGGAAAGTCTCAGCCCTAAATTATTTACTCTCTTTTTGGATGATATTGTTAACGATATAGAGAATTCAGACGCGAGTAGTATCAGGATAGGTTCTCACGACATTAACATGCTCTGTTTGCGGACGATATAGCACTTCTAGCAATCAGTGCCCGAGATCTCCAAACAAAAATTGATAGAATGAAGGAGTATTTTGAGAGAAACAACTTAAAAGTAAATCTAGGTAAAACGAAAGTTGTGGTCTTCCGGAAACACTTTTCAATGAGAAAATTTAATGTACGCTGGGGTAGTGAAGAGATAGAAATTGTTCCACAGTACACCTATTTAGGCATTCCATTTCACTTCTCCGGTAAATTTGATGTAGCCTGTGATAATTTGTTAAAAAAGCACAAAATGCTGAAAACTCGCTAATAGGGTTATTCTACAAAGGAAAAAATAAGCAATTTTGAAGTGCAAGAAAAACTTTTTGATCACTGTGTAAGTCAGTACTTTTCTACGGGGTGGCAGTGTGGGGTGTGAATATTATTGAAAAATTGGTAATCTTTCAAAATATGTTTATTAGAAAATTATTTTACTTGCCAAATGAAACCGCGAGACATAAATTACTACTAGAAACACATATGAAGCCTATTAAAAACTGCTTCCTTAACATACTACTAAAATTCCTGCACAAAATTAAGTGCAAACCAAAGGATTCTCTCGTGAAATCCTGTTTTACCAAACTAGTAAATATAGAATCGGTATGCGAACCAAATTACAACTGGTTTAAAAGTGTGAAAAAACTGTTAGGGGATTGGAAAGTTGGAAAGCTGGAGGAGTCGCTATCACTGATACAAAATTATTCGAACATTCAAGATTATGTAACTAGGCATAGGTTGAGAATTGTAAACGACTGTGTAACTATTATGAAAAGTAGAAATGATTGCTATTCACTCCTTAAACAAAAGCTAGGCACAGAGAAATATCTCAATGATAATGCTGATTTTTATAATAAACGGCTTATATGCCAACTCAGGTGCGGACATAATTACATATACTATAAGAAAACCTGTAACCTACGCGGAACAAGAAAGAATGGGTATGCAAACTGTGAACTATGCGGTAAAAGCGTCGAAGATATATATCATATTTTTTGTGAATGTAGGCATTATCAACCCGCAAGGAAACTATTAAACAGTAACCTAATGATAAGATTTGAAAACCTGGACTGGGAAACTTTTACGCGAGTGTTTAATAATGTTAGTGTGTCAAAAATGAAAACAATTGGTGTATTCTGGAAGGAGCAATGAAAATAAGAGATTTTGTATTAACGTACTAATTATTCAAATAATCAATTATCTTTTAAAACCTACTTATATTACTTAACTAAGAATTCTTGTAAACCAAATGACCGTGTATGATGGCTTAATATGGTCAATAAATTTTCTACTACAACTACTACTATAAGTTGTTTGTGCTACTAAGCTTCAAAGATTGAATTTTTTGACAAGACAACTGGATTGAATCTTCAAGCTTACTGATCCCAATTTCTTGTTTTACTTTTTACGAAGTTACAAGTACAAAATTATTGATGTGCTTGAAACAAATACTAAAATTCAAATGTTCACTAATTTTTGCTACACAAATCAGCTTGACGGTCCTGACTTAGATATTAAATCAACTAAGGAAACTGATTTATAATATTTTAGTGTGAAGTCAAAAACTATCCTAAATTATATTATAGTTTACTTTTGTGGACTCCTATAACCCCCTTTTCTGTTTCCTGATGCTAACATGGTAAATATGAACCTTTTCCTAGACGTTATATTTCCGTAGCACTTCGTTCTGCTAATGTTTTTAAATAATTTTTTGCAGGTATACATTCCATTCCTTCTATTTTAGTCGTAAGCTTAGATATTTTGATAAATTCAGTTTTTACAGACACATATTCCTTCTTGTAAGAGATTGTCCATATAAAAGGTAATGCAAGTGGGGCTAGGGCGTTGGAGGCAAGCGTTACAGAGCGTGACAAGGGAGGAAGGAGGGGGGGTCTAAACTGAGCGTGATGGTTTGATTTTATAAATAATTTGCCGTAAATGGATTTACGAATTTAAACTCAAGTATTTAATAAGTGCGCCCCAAATGTATTCGAAGCAGAAATAAGCATGCAATTTCAGCAATTTGTACGTAAACGCAACTAAACTACCTCCTAAAACTTTCTTGTTAGCTTTATGATGTGTATTTGTACTCCTAAACTAAGCATTTTTCTACCGTTACCTGACAAAGGAGGAGGGGGGGCTAGAAAGTGCCGATTTTACGTTACGTTTGATATCGACGACCCTAACGATATTGGTTTATATTACTTTTGTTAGAGATTACCTATTCTGATAGTGAATGGTGAAAAAAGTAATAGCGTTATGATAATTAAAGTTTTCGGTATTCCCCATTTTCCTATTACGCGAGATTATAATGGAATTTTTTAAGTAGTTTTTGTGGCTTTAGCTGCTTTAATTTCCGCTCAAACCCTTTGAGCACCACAATTCTTTCTCAGAGGATAATATTACACGTTGCAAAACGGCAGCCTAGTATGTTCTCTCTATCAAAATCTGTAAGATCTGAGTAACCAACACTTTTGAAATATGACACAAAAACTAGTTCTAGTTCTAAGTGCAGTCGTTGTAGCTACTTCATTTGGAGTTAAAATAACTTACGTTTGAACTTTGAATCTAGTTTAGACGTGTTCAAAAGTTGTACCGTGCATTTTCTCATGAATTCAGTTAATTTAAAGGTAAAATAAAACAAATACTAAATTTATAACTTAAAAAATTCGTTATTGAAAAATTGTCCTTGCTTTGTAGAATGACGTTGCTACTGAGAGGTTGATTTGAGTCCTGTGGACTTCCCGGCTATAATTTCCACATTGATTTATAAACCCGCTACATTTATAGAGACCAGAAGAAACTGGAGTATTTAGATTGCAACGCGCAAGAAGTCGAGCTAAATAATAACGGAGAATTTTTATTTGATGCTGCCCCATCACACAAACAAAAATGTTTCGTCTTGCTTACCATTTACCCGATATCCTGCTCATTCTGGTCGCAGAGAAAAGCAGTTATACACCTCACAAATCAAGTTTCCGTAAAATTTACCCTAAATCCATACTTTACTCTGGCTTTGATTATAGAATTAACTCGGCTGCAACTGATACCTACAAGTCGTCCTCGTTTATAATATTTGTAGGCCAAAAACACATCGAGCACATGTCAGACATGCGAACAGCTACGTTTCTATTTGCTAACAACTTTGACCTGCTGTGGGAATCCCCAACGAAAACACTGAAAAATAACGCAAAAGCTATCAAACTTTACTTAGGCATTGAGGGCACAGTACACAACGACAAAGGGTTTATTGTTTCAACTGCTAGAATCGCACGATGTCTAAACTATAAACACATTCTACGTCAAACTGAAGAGCTTTGCCGCAGTGACAATAACCACTGTGATGATGAATATGATTTTAAATATCAGTTTCCGGTCAGTCCATGGCTGAAACTACAACTTGATGTTGAAATTGACATAAGCGAGTTGGCAAGAATTGGCGACGATTGTTCTAACTTTGTTCTTTTTTACATTGCTAAGAAGAACTTTCTTTCAAAAACAGCATACAAATACGTACCTCCGTGGATAAGCAGCAGCAACACGGAACTCCTTGAAGTAAGTTGTCCAAACTGTACCATACGAAAAACTTCAGACTTTAGCAGCTGGGCTTTATACACAAAAATCTACATGCGGGAATTTGTTGATGATGAAATTTTTCCGGTTGGATACATCATATTTTCGACACAATCAAAAGACATGCATTTTGTCACATGCGCACCCAAATATACCCCCGGTTTTCTGTCTCTGCGCTTGGTTACGTGTCCGCATTTGACGCGTAACGTGGATTCTTATAATTGTAGCGTCTTGCCTTAGTTGCTTTATTTTGCAAATTGAAAGCACGACGTCTGGAAAGACAGAAAGATTTGGTATCCAGTGGAACAATGCAATATTTAGTATACTGTGTTCCTCGCACAATCGACAAAAGCCATAAACAAGGTCAAATGGCTAGGCTGCGTTTGGATATTGGCAGGAATTATCATAACCTTTTTCTATCAAGGGGACAATTTAATAAACTCACAGCCCCTATCTCAACAAAGAGGGTGGAAACTTTTGATGACATTCTGAGGGAAAATTTCACTCCGCATTCGCCATTTGTTGGTGAGAGGGAATGGAGAGATTACGTTCGTCTGATTTATGAGAATCAATTAAGTTGTCGGATGTTGGTTTCGAATGGGAAAAAATGCGTACCATTTTTGAGTTACTTCATATAAAGAAACAACCACCTAATTCTACTCGTTCTGTGCTTAAAATCAGAGGCCTTCAAGGAGTGACGATTTTGTTGAAATGTTATGAATGACGATTACTACTACAAAAATATTGCAAAATGTGGAGAGTCCGCGTTCGTTGGACCAGCGATAGAGTAAATACAATGAAGTTTCAACTTGATAGGTTGGGCCTACCCCAAAAACAAATTTCAAAAAGTCAACAACCCTATGGAAACTTGTATGATTCATGGATATTTAAAAATGTGCCGTGGAAAGGTGACCGATTCATTTTAAGGATGCATTCCTTACTCCAGTCGGGATTGATGAGCTTGTGGGCAGACTGGAGATTTCGGGTTGCGTTGTGGAAGGAAACCTTGGAAAATGCGAAAACTGTAAGGTCAGACATAAAAGCTCTTTCAACGAAATGATAACTTTGTGTTGTGTTTTATTTGCATGCGGGACTCATTTTAATGGATTTCCTCTATTGGTTTTGGAGAATCGGAAACGACTGGTCAATGCTTTAGTGTATTATATAATTTGTTTAGTAAGATATATTCAAGTGCTACTCAGATGGCTGAATCGGAAAGTCGTTTCTTTGTTGAATACTTTATGGACCTGAATAATCAGAGTAAATATTCATATTTACTTGCAACGCAACTAAGTAGTAAATTTGGTTAGACATTTTATGCACCCTTTGTGTTTAGAGTGAAAATTCCTAAGTAAAACACATATAGTACAGCGTAAAAAACGTGATAAGGTAAGATAAAAGTGAATACCAATACACACAACTTTGGGTTTAAAGTGCGGTTTAATAGATAACAGTGGATAAAAATGATTCGTGTACCTGGAGTTGTAAATACTGGCCCAGGTTTGGTTTTCACTGAAAAATTTCCAGTGCTTAGCAACAGTATAAGTACTGTAGAAAATATTTAATTCAATTATGCTGATGTATGTAAAGTAATCTATAAATAAAACACTTGAATTACAAATTTGTATAAGCATCCCTATACAATCGTCCATGTAAGTTGGTGAAAGGTAAATAGGATTTATTCCATGCTGAATTCCAGGCCATCGCTTTACTCCATTCATAAGATGTCGCGATTTTTCTGAAAGCGAGGCAAATGAAAATGAAAGTCACCATTTCGTGCTAAGGGTAGTAGGTAATAGTTCGTGATGAAATTTATTAATGCAATTGCCCTGCAACGCAAAAGCACTAGAAAGTGAAGGCTATCTGGGTGGTTATCAGCTCCATTCCCGTGAAAAAATCAGCAGCTTTTAAACGCTTGAGTTACGCATGACAAAATTTAATGGAAACTCTACCGTTTTCATTCCATAAGTTGAAGTGGCAACTAGCAGAAGCAGACCCCAAATTAAAGTTTTCATCTGAGTTTTTGTGAAAACTAATGCTCTAGTTTCCTTTTTATTGCGATTGTGTGGAAACACGCATCAATATTTATCAGAATTCTAAAACCAAGTAACAAAATGGAGTTGTTTATCAATAGTTAAGAACAAGCACTCTTGGTTTTCGTTAAAAAATATCTTCTGAAATTTAACATACATATAGCTTCGGTATGGCAACGTATTCAGCAGGATATTTTTCTAGTTTGAAGAAACATATAAAATGCTTCATGGTGAAAATACGTAGTCGCAGTATGTGTTTTAGTTAACTTGGGTTTGTTCCGGATATTAGTTTTTTATATGTGGGTCATAATTTCCTCTCCTTTCCAAATGCTAGCAAGCTGCCTCTCAATTGGCTCCAGGAAATGGCAAACAAATCCTCCTTAAATCATCATGCCTGATATAATTAGTTGGTACTGCATCATTTTTTCCAAGTAGCGTTACAAATATTGAATGACTCTTATCATTAAAATTCAAGACTTATTGGGGTAACCAATTTTCTGTGAGGATGTATCTTTAAATCAGGTTTTACTATTCTAATTCGGATTGAACTCCATTTAAGTAAGTTTTAAAGAATTGATTCTTGTCAAAATAAAAAGTATATAATAAACGCCCATATAGTAAGTTGTAAGCAGGTGGTTCTGGGATTCCATTTCACGTCGTATTCTTTACAACACATAGTAATGAAATTTTGAATATACACTAAAAAGCGTTAATTGGAACCAGGAACAACATTTGTGGGATATAATTATAATAATAATTTTATATTATTCCATATACTAAGGTAGAATAAGACGACGTTGACATTTTGTATTGTTTTGAAAACATTTAACTATGTGGTAATTTTGAAACTGTTCATTTTAACCTAGTAATAAAAATACGACAAAATAAAATAAAAACGTTAAAACATATTTCAGCTTCACCTAGCTATCTAGTATCCGTTGGTTTAATGTAGATTAGTGTAGACGGGTAGAACGAACCAAATTTCAGAGTAACTCTTGCTTCACGTGTTTGTATAAAAAGCTAGTCAATTGTTTACCAACTATGACCTAAAACGTAGCTTGATTGACATTATTATCAAGTAAAAAGAGTTAAACGTAATGACTAGTGTTTGAAATATTTCTTGTGAAGGTAACTCCTGTACCTGCTCTATTATTCAATATATTGAGATAAATACATGTTTGGAATTGGAAGTATTTCTATTCACTCGAAGAAAAAGGCTTTGTAAGCATGTTTTCATGTAATTACCGTAAATAATTGGGTTGAGACAAGAGTAAACGACAGCGGTCAGCAAATCCCACTTCCCGAATTCGAGGGTCGATTAGGCCCCTCTGCAGTTGTCGTACTATATGTCAATTGAACACACAAAAGTCACGAATCTCAGGCTAACAAAAATAAGTATGCTCCACAGTTACTCCAAGAAGTGAAGTCCATAATCCTAAAAACTTTGTGTGCCCAAGTGCCCCCTAGTTGAAGCTATACTGTATTCCAAAATTTCGGGACGAAAGCAAAATTTCTCCGAAACTATACAAGATAAAAGACTAAATTCTTTTGCATTTTGTAGCGCGTACTTGAATCCCCACAGCTTTTCAAAATCAGCTTTCTGCATTAACAGATATCGAAATGGCGACGACTCTCCAAACTCCTAGAAGGTGACCAAGGCCCCACCTCAACTTTGAACGACGTTTTCTCAAGGCGGTGTATTATATTTACATTCTGATAACGGATCTAGATTCTACGACTCTAATTACATATAGCTTGTTAAAAGTTTTAAACTTAAATAGGTTTTTGGCGACATTATCGAATGGGTGACGCCAATGTCTTTAATGCCCGAATCGGCATGTTCTAGAAATACAACTTCGTAAAGCTGTATGTAGTTTGAGGCGTAGAATCTAGATCCGTTGTCAGAATGTAAATATTATACACCGCCTTGGAGAAAACCGTGGTTCAAAGTTGAGGTGGGGCCTTGGGTCACCATCTACGAGTTTGGAGAGTCGTCGCCTTTCGATATCTGTTAATGCAGAAAGCTGATTTTGAATAGCTGTGGGGATTCAAGTACGCGCTACAAAATGCAAAAGACTTTAGTCTTTTATCTGTATAGTTTCGGAGAAATTTTGCTTTCGTTCCGAAATTTTGGAATATAGTATAGCTTCAACTAGGGGGCACTTGGCACACAAAGTTTTTAGGATTATGAACTTCACTTCTTGGAGTAACTGTGCAGCGTACTTATTTTTGTTAGCCTGAGATTCGTGACTTTTATGTGTTCATTGACATATAGTACGACAGTTTCAAAGTTAAACACGTACCTGATACGGAAATATTAAGATTTTGTTATAAATTAAATTAAAAGTTATTCTAGTAACTTTTATTTACGCATAGCTGCACCACTGCGAACGTGTCAAGCAAATTAAAAAAGACTGCTACAATCATTATTGATTTCCGAAGCACATTCGTTTTTTGCCCTGGTAATCTGAGAGAAACTGCCATTTTGTTGGCATCTGGCTGCGGCTAGGATCTAGTAACGGAATAGATGTTTATAATTTTACAAGTAGCCTAAACCGTTATTAAAATGAGTAAAAATTTGGAACATTTACCTCGCATTCAGCCGCCATTGCTCAGTGCTCCTTTTTGAAATTGTAGAAAAATATAAATGCATATGTAAGCGATGATGACAATCAAAGGATTCAAGTATATGATCACGAGTGAAAGCAGGTTGTATAATATCTCCATGTTGAAAGACGGAAAGAAGCGGGCATTGCTGCAGAACCGAAAAGTGAGATGTTCCGGATGTTTCTCCACATTAAAAATAGCTAGCTGAAATTATAAAACATAGTGAGTATTACCAATGAGCGGACAGAATATTAAAATGGGATCAGTTATAATGGGGATCTTTATTAAAAATCTTTACCTGTGGAGATGCAAATGTAGTAGAAAGCATCCAAGCAGCAAACAACTTTTTGTGTATTTCTTTCACTCCTCCAAGTGATTTCATCGGAAACACAATAGCACAAAATCTGTCCAAGCTGATGCAAATAATCATTATTGAGCTCAAGTACAATCCAAACGTTCTCACAAACTGGTTAGATTTGCACAAAAGGTTTTTTCCATGGCTTCGTTCGCGTGAAAGTGGAAAGTCCATATTTTCAACTTTAAATAGCCCAATTCATATGCGGTCCATTGGAACCGCCTAATTAAAATGAGTTAAAATCTCGTTTTTCAGGAAAATCAGTCTGTATGCATAGGTTTTATAGCATAAATGAACTTAATTGAAGTGAAACAATTAGTAATATTTAGCAAAATCCAAACATTTTAAGCCACAGAAACCTATCCCAAAACGGATGTAAACGAGTAGATGAAGCCGACCAACAAAGATTTTTTTGAAAATTTTTAATTTTTATAGTTTTTAAGTGTTAATTTTAATTAATTGTAGCTACCATGCACAATTTAGCTAAATTTTCAAAATATAGAGAGTAGAGTATGACACTTTATGAAACAGATGGCGTTGGAACGAAACTCGCTAAAGTGTAGGCAACAGAGATACGGCACTTAATTGCTGGAGCAATTAAATGAGTGATTAACATGTATCCGCCCCTTTTGGTGGTTTCACAAAATGCGTGATCCATCGCAAGATCACACAAAAACATGGATCCGTATGTAATAAAATCAAGGGAGTAATTTTCAATTATATAAAAACCTAATGAAGCAAAACCGAAAAACTTCCTTTTACGTGCATCTGCATTACATGAACCACCCCCTTTCATTCATGCACATTGGAAACTCAAAAGGGGCAAAATGCAACAAAGGTAGTGCGTACATGGCCAAAAATATGGAAATGAGATTTTTGTAACTTTCACGCGGACGAAGCCCACTACAGTTGATATTCAGCCGCCAGAAAATTTCGAGAGGAATTGCGACACCGGTAACAAACAAGTCGGCTAAAGCCAGGTGTAAAATTAGCAGTTTGAATCTGAAGAACGCTTGAATCGCCGCTTTCCATAGTTGACGACTGACTGAAATAACCACATAGAGATTTCCAGGAGCACCAATTATAAACATGAGTATACAAGCAAGCACACAATTTCTGGAATATACACTCAACTTTTTAAAAAGTGCTGGTATTTCAGTCGTCAGGTTAAACTCGTTAAGAGAAGACGAGTTGAAATTTGATGGTGATTCGAAGTCAGTTGCATTGTCTAAATCGGTTTCAAGGATAAGATCCATGTCAAAAAAGTTCTGTATAATACAGCATTTTTCAAGAATCGTAAGACACAAATCCTGTTTTCAATTTTTACTTAAAAGGAGAGAGTTTGAGCGATGTTCATTCTAGAAAAACCTGCCAACAAAACTGAGTTAATACCTGCTTTCTCCTGGGCTTTTATATGTACTTTGCATAATAGAGCGCGTCTTATTTCCACTTCTATTTTGTCACGTTTTAACTAAAGGCTGGTCGATGACGTAGTCGGCTTTGATAACGAGAAAACTGTTTGTATTTTTCTAATGGACTATAAATTTAGAAGATTTTTTATTTGTGACGGGATCAGGATAAAATTAAACTAGCATTACACACTGCGATGGAATTAGGCATATCCGGCCATCCGGTCATTTTGATGATTTTTTTGCACCATTTTTAAAACTCATACGGAGGACTTGATTTTGATGTGACATATAGTATTTTTTTGTGGGCTATCTTATGCAACACATGGTGGGTCAAATTTAATTGAAGGGCACAGTGTGCAAAGGAAAGTATGACAAAGGAACCCAAACACCGAAACAAATGGCAAAAAGTTTTTCCTGCACACACGCTGGACGTAATTT
>LJIJ01003079.1:0-21471 GCA_001718145.1 Orchesella cincta | reverse complement strand
AACACGTTTGTGCTTCCAAAGATTACTCCGTCGTCCACAAAAATTGCTATTATCACCACGTGTCCATCGATTTCTCCGATGTAAACACATGGATCTCCTTGTGTTGATACAAACCCAAGTTCATTTAAAACTTTCTTAATGGTCTTATACCAAGCTAGCGGTGCTTCAGGCAAACCATAAATTCCTTTCTTCACTTTGCAAACTAGGTTTCTCCCAATTGCAAAGCATTCAGGTTGCTCCATAAACACAGCGTTGTCCAGTTTTGAGTTCAGAAAGCTGTCTTCACATCAAACTGAATTATATTCCAGTTGTTTGCAGCAGCTAGTGCAAATAGCAATCTGATAGATTCGTATCGTGCTACGGGAGCAAATGTCTCCTCGTAGTCAATGCCCTTCACTTGCTGAAATCCTTTGACAACAAGTCGTGCTTTAAACTTGACATCCTTTGAAATAGGGTCAGTTTTCAGTTTGAACACCCATCTGTTTTTCAGTATTTTTACATCTCTGGGCGTTCAACAAGCTCCCAAGTTTCATTTGCAGCTTGACTTGTCATTTCATTCTGCATTGCATCGAGCCATTCATTCCAATTCCTTGAATTCTTGGCTTCTGTCACAGTGTTGGGTTCGTGAATTTCATCAGCTAAAGATAGAAAACTTGCTTGATACCTATCAATTTTCTTTCTTTCTGTTACTGTTCTTAATCTTCGAGCAATAGGTGATGTAGTGGCATTGCCTTCTGGCGGAACTGTCTCTGCATTATGCCATTCGTCTTCCATTTGCTCACTCCAACTTACTTTGGACTTTGGGCTTTGCTGTGGTGATGAGAAGAGCTCTTCATCAGAAGCATACAATTTAAGTGTTTCTTCATCATCATTAGTGTCATGCTCATCTGCATCACTTTGTTCTGACTCAATGTGCATTTTCTGAAACTCTGTAATCTCATCATCCAAGTCAGCGTTTTTCTTTACTGGCATAACTGGCATCAGGTCTTCCCTGAATATGACATGTTTAGCCTGCTCTATATACTTGTTGCTCTCTGGCTCGTATAACTTGTAGTTCTTGGACATTGAGGAATAGCCCACAAGTATGCACTGCCTTGTTCTGGCTGTCCACTTCCTTTTATCATCCAGAATGTGAGCATGAGCCTTGCATCCAAAAATCCTTACATGATTTAGAGATGGCTTCTTGTTGAATATCATCTCATAAGGTGTTTTTTCCTTATTGACTGAGTTCAGTGTTCTGTTCAACAAGTAAGCTGCAGTTGCCACTGCGTCATCCCAGTGTGACTCGTCCACTTGAGCCTGAATCAGCATGGTTCTGGCACAACTTTGAACTGTTCTTACGTCACGCTCAATGAATCCATTTGATGCTGATGCGTATGGAGCATTCAGCCCATGTTGCACTCCTTTCTGTGATAAGAATTCTTTCACTCGAGAGTTTGTAAACTCAGTGCCATTATCAGTTCTCAGCATTTTTAACTTGTTCCCTGTTTGGTTCTCCAAAAAGTTAATAGCGTTGCTCAGGGAATCAAATGTTGATGTCTTTTCTTTTTGGAAAAGACTTGTCTGAACCAGAGCTCTGATCTTTTACAAGCAGAAAGTACGCGTTTCCTCGCTTGCTTTTCACACCAGCGTGTGCTAGATCTGTGTGTACACACTCAGCTGGTTTGTACACATCTTTCTCTTCAGATGTATGATATGGCTGTGCATTTGACTTTGCCAAGATGCATGGCTCGCATGTTATTTCATGAAAGGTTTTCCCTTCCAATCCAAACACTGCTTCCTTTCTTGCAGTTGCTTTAAGGAATCCTATGTTAATATGCCCGAGCCTTTCATGCCATCGCTCTGCACTTGTGACTGACATTGCTTCATTTCGTATTGGGCGAAATTGCATAACTTGCAATCCTCCCTCCATTACTGCTGAGATGTCAGGTTTCCCCTTCCACAAGTATTGGACTCTGCCACTTAGAGCATTTTTCTGCACACTAAATCCTTTCTTTAACATAATGTTTTCTGAAAAGAGATTTGCTCCTCCTGGAATGTGCTGCACGTTGAGAATGTTTACTTCTCGCCATGCTCCACTGATAAGGGCCTTTACTCTCACAGTTCCATGCCCCAGAATTTTCGCAAACGAGCTATCTGCGATTTTAACTGAGTGTGGAATGTCGTACTTTTCGTACGTTTGGAACCAAGCACGGTGTCCACAAAAGTGCTGTGTAGCTCCTGAATCATTTATCCAAGCTAACTCATTGTTTCCTGCAACGAGTGCATTTTCAGCATCAAGTGAAACTCTCGAACAAGTTCTCGTACTTTTCCTTGCAGTCCTCTGCTGTGTAACCTTGTTGCCATTCTGACTCATTTTCGTCAGGCTTTTCTTAGGTTTCACTTCCTTCTCTTTTTCTTGTTTGGCAGATCTGCATTCGCTTTTGTAATGGCCTTTCTTCCCACAATTGAAACATTTGATATGTCTCTTGTCTTTCTTGGGTTTGGCCTGCTGCTGTCGATCCACAGCAAAGGCTTTATGCTTTTCCATACTGGAAGAGGCTGACTTGCTAGATTTTTCATCTAGTTCCCAAGTCTTAAGTCTTGATAGTAGTAGTGCGGAGTCTGGTTTTTTGTTTCTACACTCCTCCAGGCTTCACGTAGCTGTCGGTACTTGTCGTCCATCAGGCTAGACACTACTCGTGCCACTACTGCTTCATCATCAACCCCTACACCCAAGCTTCTCAGTTGGGCTGCCAGGTTCTGAATTTCACACATAGTATGGACTGGACCCTTGTCTTCAGTCGTCATAATGGAATAAAATTCCTGCCATAGGGCTTGTTTATTCTCTCTTGTACTTAGGTACATAGTTTCTAATTTCAGCCAAATTTCCTTTGCTGAATTGCAGCCAGATACCATTCGACCTGGTCATCGTTCATGGTCAATAACATGGAGGTAATTGCCTCGATGTTATCTTGATCCCATTTGTCTCGACTTGTCCGGCGGCAACTGGTCTGATAGAGGTGCCACCCACAATGTCAAGTAGTTTGTGGGAGGTGAACATGCTGCTCATCCTCATTCGCCAAACTCGATAGTTATCTCCGTCAATTTTGTAATTGACCCGGTGTCAAACTTCTTTGCTGAGACTACCGTAGTAATGGTTCCACTACTTGTAGTAGGGAACCGTGGTTGTAGAAGTCGTAGTCCTCGTAGTCGTAGTACTGGTTGTCCCTGCGGTCGTGGACATTTTCAATCAAAATTTTGTCTCTTCGACAAGTTACTTTGGGTTTTCGGTTTTTAAGTTTCTATCGGAAACTTCACTGTTAACTCAAGCTTTTGGAAATTTTCTTCCCAGAGCTTGGTGCTGATAACGTTTTAACATTTGAGATGAGTCTTTTCAACTAACTCTTAATTCACATCTTACTTCTGAATTACAACATCAGTTCATACATTCACACATCACATCATGACCAACTTATTTAGTCACATCATCACATTCTCATATTAATTACTCTCATGCACAAGTAGCAAGATTGCAACATTGTCACAACAATACAATAATATTATATTAACAGTTTTGGAATAAACTGAAAGTTAAAACTTTCATGTTGGTAGGTAATGTCTAGATTTAAACCTTGGATTTTACTGAAATTAATTCAGTTGAAACGCGAACGGTGTTGTGTCCGGTTGTGTCTCAAGCTCTGTGATTTTTGCGCATAATTTGCGAATTGCATGATATAGAGACGAGTGTAGCTAAATTCATAAACCAAACCGAAGCGACTTCGTAGCGACTCAGCTTCGGCTAATCGCAGAAGTATTGCAAGTACATCGATTTCTAGATAGTGCGCGTTTATCCCACTTTTCCCTTGAAGCTCACTACGATTTAATGTAGGTCGCTTCGAATTCCTAAGCAATAAAGTAGATCGAGTTCGCGTCGATCACGGCGATTTATGCTAATCGGGATAAACGGATTTTACCAAATTTGCGGTTTAGGGGTACAAATATGCGAGGAGAAACTTTTCAGCTGCTTATTAGAGTGCTAAATAATATGCCTGAAGGATGTTTTCCATGATATCAGGTATATGGGAATATTTTTGCATTTGGTTGATTGCATATAGCTCCCGCAGTGGTAATCTTGGATGAGAATGGTCACACGGTGACCGAGTGCAGTGAATAGTGTATTACAATGAAAAGGAGGATAAATGATGGAGTTTGTTGGTTGCTAATATTATTAGAATGATATTTTATGTATTCCAATCCCATTTCCAAATGAGAAGGATGATACGAGTGAAACCCCCAAAATCCAATGAAGCTTTCACATCCGAACGTAAAATTTTCTCTGCGAAAAATCCAATCCAACCTCGTTTATTGTGTCATGTAATCTCACAAAAGAAAGGGGAAAAAAATTTAGTTAATTGTACTATTTTCGCATTTTCCATACCATCTTTATTGTCAACTTTCAAATTACAATCGGGATTATCAAGTCTGAATCTTAACTATGAGCCATGAAGTGCAGTTCTCGCAGGAGATGGGTGTGGGGTAGGGAAAAAACTCCAACTGAAATGCAACATGATATTAGAACGCAATTATTATTTGGGAGAACAAACCTACCCCGGCGAGGATTCGAACTCACGCCTCATTTGACCACCAGCATACGCAGGGCTGAACCTTGCACGTATGCCAATCGCGCTCTCCTTCAAAAGAAAGGGAAGACAATGACCAAACTATGGAGTTAAGCAGAGAGCGAATCCAACAATGAAATTGTGGGGGTGTAGAAGTAATTAGCATTGTGGTGTGCCATTTAAAATGTGGGAAAGTATGCAAAAAATAGAAGCTGCTGTTACCATCATTTCACACCCACTTTTCTGGAACAAAAGTGACCGAGAAGAAAAAAGAAGGGATTGGATTTCGGAAACGAAACGTCATCGTTCCTTATCAACCTTCTGTCTCTCTCGCACACACATTTCCAGAGAGACAACAGAGATCTCTTCCTATTTTAGAGCTAGACACTTTGAGTAAATATTGACGAAAGTGAAACTAAAGCTAGGGTGAAAGTGTGAAGAGAAAGTGGAGCGGAAATTTACATGCTGCTCGAAATTGCAAAAAACTTAGTACTTATCATCATTTACTTTGCCCTTAAGCTAACGAATAGTCGCTTTTAAATGTGGAGAAACCAGAATATTATGAAATTTACTTTCGCAAGCCACGGCTAGTAGTAAACAACCAGACATCTTTTTTGTTATTATTACAGAGAAAACAACTCTAATTTTATATAGCAGATATGCATTAGGGAATGTTAACGATAGTTTTCCTATTTTAATGAACTGTCCTAATTTTCTTGAAAATCAGTCAACATTTTCATCCGGAACAGTTTCAAATAAAAAAAACTTGTAATATAAAGTAAATGAAGTAAGAATGAGGTAGCTGATGTTCTTTATATATGGATTGATATAAGTAGGTATACATGGTAAAATTAGCAAGAAGTATTGGCACGTTGCCAATACTTTCTTTTTATTATATTTGTGTATCAACAACTGGCAATGTAATAGTTCGAACGCGTTCGTGCTTAATAATATGAACATCACCTGCAATAAAATTTATCCATAACGTTCGAAAAAGAACAAAGGATACATTAAATTAAATTTTTTCTGTATTTCCCGTTGACGACATTGATATGGGTTAAGTTAATGCACCAATTTTACAGAACAGTTACAGGCAGGAATCTTTGCTTTTATTTTAAATAACTTTTAAATTATTTTAAGCAACCCGGAATCTTTGCTATTATTTTAACCAAGATAAGTCGTATCAGTTTTAAAATTTTATTTATCTTTTAAGTCCAGTGGTAATTTGTATCGCTAATGTACAGAAAAAAGGTAGGGAAGATAACCCTTCACCCTTCTTTTTGGCCATAATCGATTGGATTTGCAGAACCATGAATTATTTACGCTCATAACGTTGACGTGTTATTTCTCATGTTTAATTCGGTTTATTTTGTAATAGCGTTGTGTAATTTTATCATACAATTGTATAAGCTGTTTCCGATACGAAACGTCATTGAAATGTAAGAAATGTTCTTTTGTGTTTAATATTATAGCATTTGTGATAAGTGTGGTCACGATGATGATGATAACCTTGTGAAAATCCTATACATACTACATATAGATAAATGTGCGGGGTTCAGTCTCCTTGTTCTTATTTTGATCTCTAATCTCTTGTCACTCTCCCGTCCATTCATTTCCTATACGCAGTTGTATAATGTTGCTCTACACAGTTGTTCTGCAACTCTCCTACTCTGCATTATTGTACCGAAGTTTGCATAGTTTCTGCGTGTTTCGTGAAAGCTACCAAACCCCATAAAAACCATGCATATAACATGACAATGGGCATGTGCAGTTAATTTCAAATCTAATAAAGTATGAGTCAAGTCTGATTAACGGTTGCAGGGGATTATTATGAAGGAAAAGCGGAGGTGACTCATCACTGTTGTTTCGAATTGAAGCAGTTTTTTTTCTATTTGAATGCATGCTAGGCATTGCTTTTTTGACTTCATTAAAATGGAAACAACCTAATTTTATAATTTTCAATCTGATGGCATTTATGTGTGTGGTAACTTTAGATCATATTGTAGGAAACGATTTATTAGATTTTCAATTGTCTTGTTCAACGAAAAGATTCATCGTGAGCCGTTTCAAATACAATTTAAGAAAAACATTAAGATGTAGAGACTAAGGGTCGTCTGGAACAAGTCGATTTTGTGTGGAAGCAGGGACGTGTTAGCACATTTCCATCTTTGAAACAGGCATCAAAATTATTGCTTGCAATTAGTCGTTGATGATTTTCTACTTTAAAATTACAACAGCCAAGAACGTCGGGTTTAATGTTAAAGTTTGGAGAATTGTCGTTTTTAGTCTCTGTCCACGAGTCGGGTCTGCAAGAATTGATTGATTTTCGAGCACTTTCCGGATCACTACTGTTTAATATGAAATTTCCTATTGCAAACTCGAATGCACTGTTAACGTCAAATTTTTCGTGGTCACAAAACGAAATGAATCACCCGAATTTGAGCAGTCTACCCAGGAATGGGGAAAAGTGAATCGAATCTTGCCCCGGGAACGGCTCTCCGGTACAGTTTCTACAAAAGGCACTTGTTTTTGCGTCGAAAATGTTCAATTTCACTAATGGCGTCCAACAATGTCTTGTAGTCCTGGATTGGGGCAACAATGCCCAAAATTGCAAACATTTTAATCAGCATGTTTGTTGAGTAGCAAATCACCCAGATCGAACGAACTGGCGTGTGAGACACTCTCTGCTTTTATCATCAGGTTTTTGAGGACGACACACGACTCAATCCAACATACAGACGTCTATCTGATCGTTTGAGGCCGTTAAGGGACACTACGGCCAGAGGAGTGTTTGCCCCTGACATTTATGGATCGTCGTACCATACCCGAGTTTAATGGGCCACTGCACGACCTTTGTACTTTGGTTGGTATGAGGACAGATGAATCGGTCAATAAATGGGAATATTGGTATCTGATTGGGCTTGTCATGTAGCGGTCTGCCTCTAAACTCACCCTTGACAAACTCGACGACAAGAAAATCTGGGGTTGCGTCAGTCGATTTCTTGTACACAAAATCTACAATCTTTACCCTTGTCCCATTTACAGCGTTCAATTTCGTTGCTATATTTCTCGTGATCACCTTTACTCGAGAGACTCCGCCAAAAACACAATCATAGTAGTGAGCTACTTTTACATTAAAATTTACACGATAAAAAATAAACGCCACCGCGACAAAAAATGGTTAACTACAGCCATAGTTTAAGTAATCTGATTTTTTATCTACGTTACTCATTTAAATACATACTTTTATAATTTTAATATCAATTCACGAAAAATGATGCAAATTTGGATCCCGCGGGAACCCAAAGTTTGTATCCGAAATAATGTTTTAATTTCAAAGGATCCAATTTGCATCCCAGGAGCAACAATTGCAAAGCCAAGCGATCAAAATTTGCATCCTTGCGCTTTCAAATTTGGGTGCTGACTCCTGACTGAAAGTATATAAATATAGAGTAATAAATTTTTTTTCATGTTCTAAATTTTTTGATTACTCTTTGAAGGTTTTGAGAAGCTCCACCATGTGAGGTTGTTTTAAACTTTTTTTATCTCCCAACATACCACTAACATTAGCGCACGATTATTGCGATAACGCCATACAAATTATGTGAGTCTATTGGATGTCTATGTTACACATGCATAAGCTTCGCTGTTCAGTCACTCCCTGCCATGTGTTCTTAGATATTTTTGTATGTCTTTACACACGCGCTGCCATTGCCACATATCTGCCCTTGTTATTTATGCGCATACTGTTCCACTAGCATGTAGCATCCTCATAGTGTATTTGGCTAGATCATGCCAAGCCGACGCCCAACTTACAATTTGAGTTATTCGAAAACAAATCGCACTTTAAAAATAAGTCCCACAAAACCGCGTTTAAAATATTCAGCTAGTGATCTGCCCACCGCAAATTTTGTACTTGTTTTGCCATCTTCTATTTCAAAGGCGCGTCAGTAGTTTTTGAGACGAAGGCTAATAAAAAAATTACTTTGAAGCTTTAGAAATCACATAATTTTTTAACTTTTGCATACACTTTTTTATAGCTGCTTTGCCTGCAACGAGTAACTAATTCTCCAACAGGCGGCAAATTGTGTGCTGTAATGCACCTGCTCTGATTTTACGATGTTGGTGTGTTTTCAGCCCCTTTATATTCTGTTCCGGACTGGATTCGATTCAGTGCCAGCTAGCCCAGCACAAAATAACAATTTTGAACTAAAAAATGGCTTTAAAAACTTCCCCCTGCCTCAATCAGTTGTTTAATATCTACTAACAAAATTTTAAGCGGCCCAGTGGCCAAAAAATACGTGTTAGAAATAAAATCGGTCCCTCTTTCAACATATCAGGTCGACCTCAAGTAAATAGTCTCATCAATATCCCAGCCTAATAGTTAGTCGATTATCTACTCACGTTTACTCAGCTGTTTTATTTAGCAACCAAAATTAAAATCTGTTAATTTTGAATAGCTCGTGTTAACTAGTTTGAAATGGTTTGAACTTACTGAGCTACGTGTTCTGAAGTGACTGGGCAAGAGCTGGCAAAAATAGAGCGAATGTCAATGGCATTCCAAACTCTGTATTATAATGCTAAGCGCGTTGTATTTTGAGGAATGTGTGAGGCCGTCGATAATTCAGCAGGGATCCCACCATTTTATCCCTTTTCCACTTTTTCTACAGTTCGCGGATTTCCTTTTTAGTCTGAAGGACGCTTACACCAAACAAAACATGGACCCTCATGTTGGCTCCAGATTCCTCCTGTCATGTTCAGGCTGCTTTTACCTGTGCCATCTTCACTTCGTCTTCAGCCATACTAAAAGTGCGCCTGGCGCAATCGGGATGAAACTCCTTACTTCAACAGTACTAGGTTGGTGCTCACTGAAATCCATACAAACTTTCTTATATCGCACGTGGCTCTGACATTCGTCGCAGTTTCCCTCGACATTGAAGATTTCACTGACTGTCACAATATTTGCAGTTGACTGATCACAAACTACCACTTCCAGGACGATGATGAGCGCTGCACTCGCATTAAAAAAGCTGATTGGATGGCTCATCCCAACGAATGTTGTGAAGAAGAGACAACCCCAGATGGGGGGAGGTTGCAGTGGGGTACCAAAAAAATCCTGTATAGCACTGCTGCCGGTATTTAATTGTATTGAGCTCGCTTAGAAGCTCTTTTCGTAATAATACTAGTGAGCTATAGTACTTTTAGACATGGACCCTGTTAAGGGTTTCCAGCTCTGGAATTATTGCGTCGGGCGAGAAGCTTTCTGGATGGCTCCGAAAGCATAGGTTGCTACAATGCAATGATATTTGTTGCGCGGAGTCTGAGTTTAGGTTAAGTTTATTCATTAATGGACTGCTACGTTTGTCTGCGCTTTGCGTCACGTTATGTAAATTAGCTGGCTAATCCAAGTTGACACAAGAAAGCGCTCATGTCTTTTTCTTTTGTTCCTACTTTACCACTATTGTTCTTGTATTTACGGACTGATAAGCGTCAAACGCTGCCTTCCTAATCCCGTTCTTTTGTTAAGCTCGTAAGCATTTACCATAATAATTCTTGAACTTTGACATATATTAATTTATGTAGATTGGGCTTCTCTTTTGTTCTCCGGTCTAGTATAAAAAGCGACCCAACTTTGTATTGCGGTATTCACTCTTAGCTTTGCTCGTTGAACTGTGAGCCATGAGAGAAGGAATCTGGATTCACTTTCGATCTTGCCTCGTTAGTTCCGGTGAGCACGAAAGGTAGAGTCAATCTACTGTGAGTTTGTCTGCTGAAAGTATGCAATAAACAGTAGAATCAGAACTTTGCTTGTTTGCTTTCTTTTATTTTGTTCCTAGGAAACTTTGCTTCTTCTTTGTTCATTCCCAGAATCGTGAACATATGATTTCACTTCGCCGGAAAGTTCCACGTTCCGTTCCTTTTTCGATTTAGAATCATTTCTGCAAGGGCAACATTAGTACGATTCCGAGCATTTGCTATTTGCTCAAGTTCCCGTTTCAGGATTCCTCCCTGGCCGTGAGCGCTGGTCCTTCTCGTTTGAACTTTTCGATACCACTGGTATGATTGTTGCGATTAGAGTCTTATCGAAGCGTTCATATTTTGCGCTGTCTACAATTATTAATTCTACTCGCAATGGCCGGTAGCGCACTGGGATCCTCTAATCTACTAAACGTTTATTTGGCGAATGATGCCGAAGCCAGACAGAATGGAAATCTCGCTGGATATTCTTACAGTCTCGCGAAAGCAAAAGCCAGTTTTGCACTAAGATTACCTCTTCTTTTTAGAACAGGCTTTTTGAGAGCCATATTTACTGCGTGCTAAGCCGGCCAGCCGAGGAGTTTTGGGCAGATCCTGATATGCGTCCGCGAAACCAAATCGCCAAAATAGTTAATAAGCTTGCATATCACCTAGACCGATGCGGAATAAAGGTTAAATTGTTGCGGGATACTTGAGCGAACATGAGCAACCCCTGCAAACGGCAGCGCTGTGAACACCTCTGCATTTCACAAGCCGGCTTATGGCTCGAGAAAAGAGTATATTGCGCTTGGCTTTATTCCTCCTGCTTTAAATTCAGCTGTGAATGCGGAAAATTCCTGCCTTTATTCCGGACACCGTCTTGCGGTCTAATCAGAGTTTAAATTCACGTCGAAACAAGCTTGAACAGACCCTCAGCAAGTAAAGCAAGTAGAAATTGTGGCCTAAGAAGTGTGGCATCTCGACTTTAACATGGCCTGAAGAGCACGAAATTTACTGGCAGCGAACGAAAATTATAACCCTCTTTCTGGCCAGCCTTCCATGAACGCCGCTTCAGAGACATGAGAAAATGAAATGCCATTTTAGGAGGGCTCTCCCCGAAAAGAATAACAGTGGGATTGGCTACTTCAGCAGCAATATTTTACTGGTCAGATTGCGATTGGAAGTCACCAAAGTTAACTGAGGGACCACTGCAAGAACCGTGCTGCTGGCATCAGCCCAATTAAGAATTACAGCTTGGATGGCACAGAAGGCTCGCTATTTATTAATCGCAGTCTTGCGCTTCAAGCAAATGCGACGACTTGATTTGCGAAGTTTGCGGCTTCCCTGTACTGGATTGGATATTGATCAAAAGATTATGAAGCCTTTTATTGTCTAACCGACAAAGCTGATCGCTTCCAAGGCCTATATAGCTTAGACCACCAGTACAAGACCATGCATTTATGGCGAGCTAACATAGAGCTTCCGAAAACTATTCACGATGGCCGCGGTTCATAAACAAAATTTTACTGCCGATTTGTAACGTACATGCAGGAAACCGCAGCTGAAGGTAGCAGGCGGCCTTGAACGTTATGTTAGGTTAGTTAGTTTGATTTCTTATTGCATGAAGGAGGCGGCCACAGCCCACACAACATAGCAAGGAATCATATACATTGGAGTGAAATGACTAATATGTATGGTAAAATAAATTTAATAAATATAAATGAATATATGTAACTACGGAACATGAAGAGCGACGAGGGCGTTGGTGGTAGATTGCCTTATATTTCATTGATATCTGGGTGCAACTGCGTTCGCGAATTGCATTTCTGATGAAAAGCATATGGCATGTACGTCATCACAGTTTTTGTACTGGAAAATTTTGTGGAAGAAACGTCTACTCTGGATACTGGAGGTGCGTTGCTTAAGTTATGTAGCGTGTACGATGATTTTCCGTAATATTGCATTTACAAAAGATATGGAAAGTTAAAGTTAAAAGTAATGTAACCTTTAACGTCTTGTCCAGTGCGAAATATCTTGCAACATTTACTCCCAACGACCGTAGAGATTTTATTTGTTCTTCTACTGCATGGTCTTTCCCAGTAAGTGGAAAGCTAGAATATGGCCAGACATTTTAATTTTATTGCTCGTATTATTTTTTGAATTCATTTAGGCAAGAAAGCGGTTATAAAGGATGCAGAATCAACAGAGCATCCTACAAAAACCATGTCTTTTCAAGTGGGTCAGGCGAAGCTTTGCAATCTGACTACCTGTTGGACTTTATCAAATTTCATATTTTCGTTGTCAACATAACGCTGCTAGCTGTAAGCGATCCTACAATATATTATTAACAACATGTAAACACTTAATTCCAGGTACAAAACAGACTTCATTGAAGTGAATTTTGAAAATAATAATTTATTTTGTTGATTTTTTCTTTTTGTTTTTAGGAGTGACAATACAAACATGGGTCTTCATGGAAACTTGGCTCTCTAGTCAACTGCACAACTGTCCACTCGTAATGAGAGCCAGGGATATTTACGACGGTTTTACTGAAAAATGATATTGAATACATTTACATATGTTTGGCATATTCAGGAGTTCCTACTCCAAAGCTATAGCTTCACCGTTTTAACATTAATAGGTATGGGTAAAATTCCGAAGGTGAGGCTATTGCTTCTAAAGGGCTTGCAACTTTTTTATTTGAACCGATTTCAAAAAACGTTGAGTGTAGTTAGAAAGAGCGTGAAAAACTGAATCGGAATGACGTTTTCTGACATCCGATTTTTTAAACAATTACAAAACTATAAAAAAGTTAATTTTTCTCCATGTATTTTAGCATGACAGATGCCCCGGCACAAAAAAGTCCAAAAAAACAAAAAATCTTCCCATTAAGGTGAAGCTATAGCCTCACTTGGTGGTCCTATAGCTTCACTTTTGCGGTCCTCACCGAATGACGATATTGCGGCCTAAATGTAGGTCCATATGAATAATGACTAATCCCACAATATTGGGTTTCACTGGGCATATTTGTCTCCTGGGCAACGAGTTGAATTTTTAAAATTGACAATTTCCATTATTATTCAATTATTATTATATATGAATTTTATTATTCAAGTAAAATCTGATCATATCTAAAATTTTAAAAAAATGCCATGCTCACCTTCAGGTTTCACGTGTTAATTCCCATAAGGAAATTGTCAATTTTAAAAATTCAACTCGGTGCCCTGGAGACAAATATGCCCAGTGAAACCCCATATTGTGGGATTAGTTATTATTCATATGGACCTACATTTAGCCACAATATCGTTCCATTTGGTGAGGGACGAGGTGTGTACTTTACTCGTCAGTGACGCCATATGACATAGTGTCTCTAGCTGACGTATGAAACATACGATCTCAACACTTCTCGCACTCATGCAAATTATTTATAAGCTCCACACAAAAATCAATTTGCTACTAGCTGTGGTTTTGGTAAAAACAAATTACAACGCGGTTTCGCTGTCGTGCTGTACTAAGCGCACCGAGAAAATGGATCGCTACCCATAAGATGGTTTATTAAAATGAACCAAAATATTTTTGGCACCACAATAATCTTTCAGTATTGCTGTTGGGGATCTGGTTAAATTGTTTTCTCAAGAAAATGTCGAGCTAAATACTACTATTTACGAGTACAAGGTATAGATTCTACTATGCTGGGTGGTCATGGAGGGGTAATGTTAATTTGCGGAAACTTAAGTACAAAAAGGACATTATGTTCGGATGTAAAACAATACAGCCAGCAAATTATTTGTTAATATTAGTGTAAATAAGTTACTAGAATAATGTACAACTGTTAATGGTTCAACATTGCATACTTTGTAAGCATGAAACAAGCAATTTATTGAAACTTTTGAAGCACAAACATACATAAAAATCAATTGTTCTTAATGTTTTACTACTCATGTGTCTCTGCCACTGCCATTTACGTTTATAGCTTTCAGGAATTCCTAAAAACTTCAAAGATAATATCATAATTCTGCAAGTTGTTGAAAGCCACAGATTGTTCACAAGTTTATGAGAATTTCGTTTTCCTTACTCTTTCATTTTAAACATGATTACGAAATGTTTTAGGTTTGTAACGCATATTCATTGTACGCACATAGTAACTATTTAAAACGAGACTTAATTTATGATGCACGGATCGGATATTTGAATATTCATTTAGATTGCTATGAGCATACATTTATTGGTGCAATAAGTGCACAGTTGCATATAATATTCCGCGATTGTAATGAAGCACATAATTTCGGAAAGATGGAAATTTTTAAACTCATTTCTGTTTTTACTAATTTCTGTTTATCTTCTCATCGACACCGCATAAAAAGATGCCGAAGTTTGCAGAAGAATAATGCATAAAAATTGGAAATGGCATGCAAATACTTGCATTAGAACAGTACAGTAACCTTAAGTCTGAGGTTTCGTTCCTTTCCGTGTTCGGTGTAATGATCTAATAAAGCAAGGTTTCAAAGTCAAACTTCGTTGATATTGATTGAAATCCCCATTTCTTATTTGGTTGCTCAAAAACTACTTGAATGTTTTAATTTTAATTAATTCGCAGTGCGTATTAAGGTTATTAAAGTCTTTTTGACTTTGTAGAAATACAATAAATGGGGTGTAGGTATAAATTTGTGGATTTTCGTTTCTGTTTGACCTATCCATTATTGTGAGCACTACCTTAAAGAATAAGTGGTAATATAAAAATGCAGATGGCCCTACAAGAGTTGTAAAACCTTTTACAAAACAACCATGGATACCGACGCTTAGGCGTTTCAAACTGAATTTTTAGCACTATGCTATGTTTCTAATATACTCGAACCGCCTAACAAAATTATTAAGCCAAAAGCACAATCGTTCAATATTACTGCACGTAAGACCAGCGGAAAAGCGTTTTCATACGTTTGCTCCAATTGAATCGAACCTACCACGCAAAAAGCTTGACAGATTATTTCAATGAAAACCGTAGCTATCAAATTGTTGCTCAGCATTTTGTTGGTCAACAATGCCACAAATCAATAATCGTTTTGTTGCCCCAGGTTTCTCGATATATTGGAAGGCACACGGCTAATATGATATACAGGGAATTAAAACTATTGAACTAGTGCACAACACAGACAGGCCGGTCTTGCCTGTTTTGGTCGCAGTGTGCATAGTGGCGTATTAAAAGATAAGAAGAATTTCCATTGCCAAACTGACAGAAGTATCGACACATTTAAGGGGTGTTAATGCGTCCAGAAAATTTGCTGTTCCAAGATCGATGCGAATGGGTCTACAAGAGTTGTAAAACTTCCTCCAGAACAACTGATGATACCGAACGGTACTTGGAGAAAAGTGACGTTTTAGGATTTTAAATACATGACAATATTCGACATACACTCAACCATTCCGCCAAGGATTACTATCAACCCCTGAAAGCAATTATTGAAAAGAGCACAACCGAGAGCCAATGGAAATACATTTTTGGACGTATATTCATTATCATTGCAACCAGACAGAAAGCTAAAAAAATTGAAACTGAAACCAAAGGAACCAAAGTGTAGCTCATTGTGTGGTTAGTCAACAACGGCCAGAACCTGAATGGTTCTGAGCATCAAACAATGTTGACGAGCTACAAATCTTTCTCGTTTTGATGTAGCGCTTTTGACAAAAGTGCGAAGACAAGCTGTTAAATTTGATGTAGAGAGAATTAGAATCACCGCAATCTGATAGTTTACCATGCAAGCTCCAAACAAATATATCCAGTAATTAAGCAGAAAAATTGACTGCCAGAGCTAAATTCTGCCACTTTTGAGCATGTATCCACCAGGAATATGTGAAGTAGTGAAGCTGGAGTAGCACTCGGAAGAAGCCAGTAGCCTGCCATTGTGGATTTGCAAGGATTTGTCCAGTGTAGTCCGTAGACATAAACCGGTGGGGCAAAAATGACAAAAGGATAAGAACAATTCGCCAGGAAACATTCAGATTTTGAATTAAAGAAGCTGGGCCTTCATTCTCTTTTCCTAAAGAAAAATAAGTAAACATAGTACAGGTCACTTTTACTTACGATTAGTTGTATATACTAGTTGGCATTTGAATCACCTTTTGATGTCTTGTGTAAAATTGTAAGTATCCGTTATGCAAAGTGCCCAACTATCACCAGTGCGGTGAGAGTCGTTGACTACAACCAAAAATATTAACTCAGCTATCAACCCAATTCCAACCGAAAATTTTTCTGTAAAGGTGAAGTCCACCGTTGAACAGTAATGATTTGCTGAAATGATCTGCAGCACCACAACCAAGCATAAAAACGAATGTCCCTTATGTTTGATTCTTCGTGATTGCTCTGTTGGAGAGAGGTAAGAATTTTCTCGCTTCTGAATCCCATTGAATAGGCAGACCTCCCAATTATTAGCCAGATTGGAGAGTGTTACCACTAGCTTTAGATTTGCAGCAAGCATTATTCTCCATTAAGTAGCAGTGCTAGAGCGTTCCGGATCACCAACAAAACACAATGCCACTCTGTCTCCAGGTGCAAGGTGCCTGATCGAAAAGAATAAAATGAGCTGAAAATGTCACAGAACCTCAATATTATTATGTATTTTCCTCAAAGCGACTCACGAACAACAACTAAACTATGCATACTTACGATTAGAACAAAAACCGCAATCTATTTTCAGCTAGGCCATAAAAGCCTGAAAAATACTGTGCTTTAAACGGACGAAGAAAGTATACCGAGTCGGATAAACAACATAAAATACAAGACGAAATTTAAAAAAATGTTTTTTGATAAGCCGAAACATTTATTTTGTTAAAGCATAAGGGTATGTATCTCTCAATACATATTTTTGCGTTCGTTCGTTTGCTTTCTGAAAAATAACTTGTCCTTTTTTAATCGTATTACTGTTTTATTGAGTATTGATTCCCTAATCCCATTTCTGGCAACATGAATAAGTATAATTAGAAATTTCAAACCCTCGTATTATTTGTGGAGAAAAAACCAAAACGCCACCAAGTGTTTGCTTAACTATTCCTTCCGCAAGTTGAGAAATATTTTGAACATTTCATTTTAAACTGAATCTTGACAAAGAAAGTGGGTACGCCATTGAACGGCAGAGAATTTAAAATGTTTACTCACCTAGTTTTAAGATTTGATGAACCAACAAAAGTTGTCCGGTAAATAGGAGCTTCCACGAAACACTCAGTTTACTTGTGATTGGAATGACTCGTGTTAGAATTTATAATCATCAAATCAAATCAAACTAAATAACGTAGTATTGTCACTTAATTTACTACCACCTCCACTTATATACTGTTGCAATACCTTCACATAGTTTTATTCAACTTTGTTTCCCTAAACATTAATTAACAAGAAACTGGTCTTTATTCGGAAGGGAGGGGTAATGAGCACCGGTGCTCATTACCCCTCGGTGAGAGTCAAGTGTCGTTGAAAATCGTTAACTAGTAGTCTATTCTAAGTTTAACATTACCACTTGTCGAAAAGCGAAATATGTAATCCGAATTTTACGAGCACAGGAACGCAATTTTATCATAAATGAACTCTTACAAACACGTACAGGATTGCGACGAAAATAAAAATTGAGTTTCCTCGTAGTTTTGATTCGAAAACGTATAAATTGTCGTAGCCAGGGGCCCCAATCAAATATGAAACGAGAAACGTAAGATAACATTAACACGTAGATTAAATAGGATACCTTTTCCAATTCAATGTGCATCTGTTGTACTGGAAAATCTGGCGCTGACTGACTGTAAAAGTCAAATTTAGGTCAAACCACTGCCCAAAGTTATTGAGTGGTGGACTGACCGATGTTATTTTTGACATGAATTTTATTATTTACTTCATATTGGACATAATATTTTTGGAATGCTATTATGGACACTTTTTTCAAAATTTAGTACATGTTTTTCTGATACATCAAGAACTTGGAGTACACAATTCGTTTTTATTAAATTTAAACTTTCATGCAGTTTACAGTGAGTTTTCTACTTGTTTGTTTTTCGTATATGGTAGATACATAAGCTTTCCTAAATTGTCAATTTAAACTAACATGAAATATAAACGAAGTGACCTTTCTCTTTCTGTTTATTGCTAAAAATCTTGATATAACTGCATCCAGTTAAAAAATACCAAAAAGAGCCAAGACTAGTTTTATATACTTTATGTGAAAAAATTACTCCCACTTAAAGCTAATGCTGAAATCCATACAGCGTTTTTAAAAGCAAACTCATAAGAATAAAACTAGTACATTGGTGATCGTCTGCACAAAATTTGACATATGGTGGTGTTATACATCAACGTGTGTATTTTTTATCATAATGGCAATAATGCATCACATGTCAAGATAAGCAATAGGTAAGTATAATATGTGAAAATGAACAGAAAACATATATTCAAACAACATGCGAGTTAGTTTAATACTGATTCAGCAAGGCAAAAATTACATGTGAAATTGTCATATGCAAGTTTAAGTGATTCCAAACTAAGAAAATATTTATGACATATTCAACATGAAAAGTGCTAGAAGTCACGAGCTATTGAAATCAAGATCCTTCTAATAACTGCCATTCTAAACTCAATTTCTGCTTTATATATAATGTCAGAAATGTTCCTTTTTACCTTCTTTTTTGGAAGTTGTAACTATATTCAAGCATAAAAAATGTTTAAAGCGTCATTTTAAGCTAGTTAGAAGTGTGAGTACGCAAGCGCAAAACAAAAGCTTTTTGGAAACAAATCCAAGCAAATGTTATAAGTGGAAATTTTGGGTGACCATTGTACACCCTGTTACACCCGTGGCGACGGCACTGAATGTCTGGAAATGCTGAAAGCAACATGCTTTAGGCTTGTGACAATCAGGTACCAGTGGATTATGCTTTTGAGAACCTTTTTCATGCTGAATGCAGATCGGGAAAAATGAGCAGACCGCAACTTTTGTTTCTCATGCGAGCAACCTCCAAAGTCTGAACCTAAATAAATATTCTAGTCATTGGTTTTTAACTCCGCATACATACACACTTCAAAATTTTATACCGAAACGAAGATATTTGCTGCGCTGTACCAATACTGCAAAAACAAACCCAAATGCGTTTTCCTCATAATAACCATTTGAGCCACCGGCATCCTGCCTCAATTTATCGAAGACAATTTTTGATTTATATAAAGCAAGTGGAGGAAGCTTTGACCTCATCATTCCAAATCAAGCCTTGACCACGAAATCTAAATTCCACTAAAATATTACATAAATGATATTAGTTCGTAAATTGAGTGTATTCCTTGTTTGGGGGCACATTTCATTGTAATCATTTAGGAGAATCAAGTTTCTGGACAATGTTGCAGATCCAGAAGGAATGGATTGAAACGAGGTAAATGTGCGGACGGTTCACGAATACAAGAACAATAGATGGGCATAACGATATGGAAGATGTTCAATAATCTTCCGAGTACCTATCTTCCTTCGCTACTTTGGAACTACCTCGGTACCCATCTCTGGATATGTGGTATTGGTCAATTTACAGATAGAAATATGGAAATTCATTTGAATCCGCGAGTAGAACTAATTACTCTTTAAAATGAGCCTTAATAATCCATGTAAGCTCAATCGAATTTGTTCCATATTCATACCCAGCCGTAATTAAAAGATTTACCATGCGATACCATGGATTTTAATTTCCTGCCAATGCTTATTTTTTCGTTCCAGCATATTGATTGCTATTTCCAAAAATTCTAATTTCAATAGCTCATGCCACATACTAAATACTATTTTATATTCTACAATTCTTGATTACGTTGAAAATGGTTAAAGTGTTAGGGAGTAGATATATACTCATCTACAAGAATGTGTCTTGTTTCGTTCGGTTTCTGTCATGTCATGTTCCTGCATCTTCTCACCTGACATATGCATTGGACGTTTAAATGAAAGCGGTTGACAATGTAACAATGAGGCAAAGTGTGATTTAAGTTATCCTAGTCCTAACTACTCATTTCCATACTTCATTAAATAATACTTGCCAGTTAAAAAAAATTCAATGTATGTTAGAGCATTAAAGCATACGGTCACAAAAAAACGAAATTTCAGGCATATGTAAATGACGTAAGTATCTCCACTGATGTTTACATGGCATGAGAAAAGAGTCCACATGAAATTACATGATGTATTCACTACAAAGTTTTAATTAAGTTTTTAAATTAGTCCGTGTCGTGTATTAATGAGTTCTGAGCCAGAAGATAATTAGTTAGTCAGGCCTGGTCTGAAACGTTGTTAATCGGGTGTCAGTGATAGAACCAACGTTGTACAAGTCTGGATAAATGTAGCCATTGTCATAAATTTTGGTAGTTCATGGATAAATTCAAGAATTTTTAGCTCATTTTTGCAAAACATAACTAAATTTGAAGCTCCTATCTAACTCACAAAGCGGTGTTGCACACAAACCTGGAAGTTTCACCACAATAAACACTTTTGAAGACAAAATCATTTAAAACTGCAACTAACATGTCATGGTGCCTTTAAAAGGAGATTTTTTGCTTAATCGGGGCTCAAATAAGCACAAAATGTCGTTTTCCGTTAAAATATCTTGAGCTCTGAGCTTGTTCTTTTTCGTGTTTGATTATATATCATAAAAAGTAGGTAAATTCCCGATAATTGCTCCCAAAAATACTTTATATTAATATATGTTTATTTAATGTGTTCAAATAAGCACGTAAATTTATTCATGCTGGTGCCGTATAGAGGAATTTGTTACGATGGATTAATCCCTTAACGCTCATTTTTTGATTTACTACACTAATTCTAAATACGACCTAAATTATCATGGAAAGCCGATTCTGGCGATTGCTACTTGCACCCTAAATGTCTGTTACTTCAATGTAAATTATTAAACCTGGAGAAAGAAATGGAGATATTCAGGACTGCAGTGTACATGTTGTATTGAATGACATTCAACACGAGGTAAGTAGATAGCATTTTTTACTAAACAAATGTAATTGTTTTCTAAAACGTTGCTTCTTTCTTTAGAACGGAAGCAGTCTCGGGGATCCATACGAATTACACAGTCCAACCTATCCAGTAGTTCTTTCAAGAAACACATTCTATAACGTACCAGCACT
>LJIJ01003078.1:0-21472 GCA_001718145.1 Orchesella cincta | reverse complement strand
GGATGCATGAAGATCGCAATGACATAAGATGCGTCGATCCTCACTTCCAATTTTGAAAAACCAGAAGCTTCTATGCTTCCCAGTCCCAAATATGGACAAATCTCAGTCACCTGGAACTCATCATCTACCTAATGATGAAAAATTCCACTAACAATAGTTTTCAATTACTCTTTTGAAGTCCAAAGATTCATCATCATTCGACATCGCGTTGCTGGCTAGATTCCACCAGAAAAGTCCTGGCTTCCATATGATCCTAGTGGAATTCATAGACACGACAGTAAAAGCCATAGATTCCGAATTAGAGCACCAAACGCAGCTCATGCCCGACCTCTGGGATGAAGTCTGGAAGCCCCAGCTCGGTCCTCTTGAGCACGCCTCGCTTGGCTGAGCCGAAAGGAGAACTGTTCCTCACTGAACATGTGACTCTGGACAATTACAAGACAGCGATCCGAGCTTACGCCGCCTCTCGCCTCCATTGTTCACGGTGAAGTAGAGTCCGCTTGTCAGAGCCGCGGCTAGTGGGCGTTATATGAGAGTCTAACTATAGGAAATCCGCGCTCAACCATTACGGCCACAATGATGAGGCGATGATGATTATGAGGTGCAAGGCCACAAGGCCAAAAGAACCAATGCAAAAATTGGCAAGCTTTGTCGTTACTTTGTTTTCATTTTTGTGTTATTTTTGCTTGGGCTGCTGGCCCATAATCATCATCATGCATCATCGTGGGGAATGTGAGCCGGATTTCCTATAGTTAAAGGACGTCTCATATAACGCCGCACTAGACGGGGCTCTGTCCGCCTTGTCTAGCTACAACGTGCTCCGCTGTCTCTACACCTGCGGTTGGAGCCTCGTCTCCATCAAACTTACGATGAAGACACGCCTTCACACACGCACCTCAAATAATTGAGGGCAGCCACGGCAGTACTTTGGGTTCATGGCTTTGAGGTGCTCCGAATTTGAAGGATTTTTGAGCAAAGAAAGTGACAAAGACACCAAATGGAAAGCAACCAAGTTGCAACCCACACTTCAAAAGAAACTGAGGCTATTCTCAGAAAATTTTAGAACAAATTTAGTTTTAAAAAATTAAATTGCTCAGCATTATCATATTTTCTTATTTATGAAAAATAGGAGTTTATCTGAAAACGCGCTGGAGGCTCTTGCCAACACGGGCACCGTGTTTGAATACACCTACACAGACATCTCAGCGGCTTTCTTTCCTGCAGCGGAGAAAAAATTTGAAAAATATGCGAAATTCATGAAATTCCGGGAAATGAACATTTAGGAGGATCCCATTGACCAGAGCTTTATTCCGGAATATTATGATCATGTTTGTGCCTCCGACGTCATTTACTCGGACGAGAGATATCAAGGAGAGGTTGAAAAATATGAGAGCGCTCATAGAAACCCTCAGGTAATGCAGGAGCTCCAGGAGATGACCGGCGAGCTCAACAGGATTCGTCTTCTTTCTGTTCGGACTGTTTGAAAGGATTTTGGAGATTTGAAGACAGGGAACTTAGGCCGCAATACTGTACCCTCACGGGAGACAAGTGGAAGAACGTTCCTAAATCATCAAGATTTGAGGTGGAGGCTGTGTTTCCCATGGTTAACAACTACCACTACCATTCTGCTGGGAACTGTTCAGAGGATACACTCATTTACAAACAGGCAAGCTCTTGGGCTTCCCGGAACGACAATAAACTGGGGTACAATAGAACATTTGATATCCTGCTTGGAATTTCAAAATACATTAGACAATATTTTTAAAATATTTGTTATTTTCTAGGTCAATGGGGCAAAGTAGGAATTGCTACTGAAGTCGATATTCCTGGCATGAACAACATCTCTTCAACGTCGACTCGTTCCAACTGATGAGCAAACTTTTTCTACACTTGACTGTGTATTTGAATGAGCGGATCTGGAAGTCTGCAGGTGCAAACACTTCCGCCGGCATGAAGTCGGATGAGTTTTGGGAGCTCTACCATTCCAAGACGGACCCTGAAGAGAGACTGGCTTTCCTCAAGGGCCAGCTCAAAGTTATCCTGAGGAGCGTTCTCAAGTTGGTTGATGCCGACAGTATAAATGAAGATGGAAACTTTGAAGAAATGGGGGTGGACTCGTTGATGATTGTCGAGATCAAAAATCATCTTCAAGCCCTCCTCGGAGACAAGATAACAATCAACGTGAGCGCGTTGAAAGACTGCAACACAATAAATCTCTTTGTTGAAACTCTTGTCAACCTGATTGAAGGAGATTGAGAAGGGAACCAGAGTGCACCCACAATGGAAGAGGTGGCCGAGTTGATACGAGAAGACTGCGTGCTTCCAGAACATATTGCAGCCAAGCCTGGACAGAGTGTTGGAAGCGTTGGAAACTTGTAGCTACATCAGTTTCGAACGAACGACTTAAGTTGTTTCTACATTGTTTTTTCTCAATTGGTGTTTTGACTTGATACTTAATTTATTAAGTGAAAAAGTTAAGATGAGATGAGTGTAAATTAATTAGGTTTATTAGAATTCAAATTTTTTTCATTGTCTGAAACTGTTATTTTTATGTTGTGTAAAAAACAAAAAAATAGATTTTCATCTTTAAAGGAGAGTGCTCTCCAAACTAAGATCGTGTATTTGGAAATCACACAGTAAAGTGCTGGCTCGGAAGTTACTAGCTAAAAAGTAGCTAACAATATTGGGTTTTATTTTTAACCTGCAGATTTATAAATGTTTTGTTTTAAACTACCACTCTGATTTGCAAGTTGGCGAGATTCGCTATCAACTTGGAGCGGACGAGCGTCTTTTCTTTTGACGATGATGATGACGATGATAACCTCATTCAAAATGCGATTTTGTGGAAAGAAATACCTATGAATTGTGTATAGCAGGTACATGAATTACAGCATCAAAAAGAGAAGTAAGATCAACAATCAACATAATATGCACTGTAATGGTAAATACACTTTTCCCCTATTCGGGCTCGGAATAACATGTTTAAAAGCTGACTTCCGGTTCCCTTTTATTTTTACCTTCTACTACACGTCTTCTCTGGCTTTTCTCAAAAGAATCCTCAAAAAACTTGTATGCTCTACTTCACTCTCACCATTATGGAATGCTATGCTTGAGAACACGGAGAGGGAGACAAGAAGGCTAAACTAAAGTGGGTCATTTCATTTCAGTCCTTTTAAGCTTAACCTAACTACGTAGATAGGGAGAATTTTAATGGCTATTCAAAACTAGCGGAACTATACCCAACCCATAAAAAAGTCGGTTATAAGTCAAAAGCAACAAATATAAATTTCATTAAAGGATTAAATTAGAAAAATGCATCTTTTTTATGGATGGATGTGAATAATTATGCTTATGATTCATAAGATACTCATATCATATGAGTGAATTATAATTTTTTTTATTGAGCTAGCATCCATTTTCCAGCGTGAGAAAATAAACTTGACTCCACCACAAGTAGGTGATTTTATAGCTACAGGCGTGAGAAAAAGAGTTCAGTTCCATCTTGAAACTCCATATATACCAGCCCAACAGGCAGTAAAATCTCCAATCCCATCCAGTTTCTGCTGAAGGTACATTTTATACGAGTTTCCAGTCCAATTCTCAGCCCATTTTGGAATGGCGTCGGAAACCGGTTTGGAATCTTATTTTCCATACCTAGAATTTATATAGCTTTTGCATGGGAAAAGTTATTCATCGAGATTGCTCCAACTTTGACAAGTATTTGCTCAGAATTTTATTTCCAATAATTAAATACTGCTTCAATTTTTCAATTCTTTTTCAGTATAATCTGGTTCTCATGCTGGTTTCCCCATAGTTGTCGACTGAAGTTCAGAATAATAAAAACGAAATTGGGTCAAGTTACAATCACAAAGTTTCCTCTCTATTAGAAAGTTTCCAATCGGTTTCCTAGCTACATACTGACAAAGAGTGTTTCCTAATGTGTAATAACAAGAATGTAAAACATGATTAACAGCATCGTAATGGCATTAAAAGTTGTAATAATCTTCAAGTCAGAACATAGAGGGTAAAACCGATAGAGTGGAAATTCATCATAAGGATACATTAACTAACTCTGTGCCAATCTAAGACCATTAGTACAGAATCCTACGAACCTTGTTTCCACAGCTTCGAATATTTTCTTTCGAATTTTTGTATCTTGGAAAAAATCCTACGTACCTATAGGGCACAAAATTCTATCTGCATTTCTTGTCTAGCATTTTATTGTTTTTAAGTCTATGAGTCAGAATTCAATTCTGACAATAATTATCACAACTCTTTTGGCATTTTTTCTAATATTATTTACTAATGGAGCGGCGCTTTGTAAAATTTTGTGGATAGAGTATTGTTTTTGAAGGAACTTGTACATAAGTAAAGTAGGGTCCTTTTAATTTCAATTCGACCCGGTACCCTAATTAGCGGCCTAATTCCCTAATTGGAACCTACGGTCCCAGTTTTTAAGAAGTTATGTAAAATAACTTAATTTAATTTACAAATTTTCCACCGTGGTAATTTTGGTTTTTGTCATCTAGTTTCGAAGAAATTAATTTTAAAAAAAACATTATTAAATTTTGGGGTCCTAATTAGGGCATCCTAATTTAAATTCAAAAAGTCCCTAATTAGGGGCCTGAGCTAAAAAAACGTACGTATTTCTTTTCTCTTACAGACTAAAGGGTTTAAATAAAAAGTCATCGAACGGGAAAGATTGCTACATTTCTAACCAAGACATTACAAAATGCATTGTCACGGCAAAACTTGATATGCAGTGTATTTGGACAAGGTTATTAAACATTAATCACATATATTCACACCGTTCCAAAGGGGGGAATATTTATTCTACCTTGGTGTGTTATTGTGCTGTATAATTTCCAATTTACACATAATTTATCATTTCATTCAATAAATTATTAATTTTCTTATTTTATATGCAGTGCAGTGGAAGCTGAGCTACCTTAGGTGGACATTTGCAAAGCCAAAGTGCGTGATACATGATGCCGGATTACATGAAGGTAATTAAAGACGTTCTTCTTCTTCATTTAAATGAAATTGTATGGCTCAGGCATACTTTATTTATAATTAGTTTACAAAATTAACAGAGAAAACGGGTTACATAGACAATCTTCAAATAATCTTGCGACTCATTACGCAACATACAACATATTATGTATAGTCAGTTTATAGCAAATTCGTTAATAAATTGGAAAATGTGTCCTTTTTGTAGATACTTGCTTTTGTTGAGAACCTACGCAGTTAAGAAGGTAACCCTGGTTGGAAAGATGTCCCTCAGAAATACACAATCAGCCAAAATCATCCGGAAGTAACCTTTTTAGTTGAATTCACGATAGCTTTTAATGCCCATAAAGTTGAAATTTTTATGTCGTAATGTTATAATGCTTTATCAGCATAAAGTTGTGTTACTCGGTATCATTTATCATAAGTAATAAAAATAATAATATTGTCAAAATGGAACCCTCAATTGAGGCGTCTTACACCATCGACATAATTTAATCATTTTACAATGGTTTGTATTACAATGTTTGTTTTGTAGTATTATGATTTCATTTCTTATTGTTATAAAAACAGTCTTTTATAATAATGTTATATTTTTTTAAATAACCTTCAAAATTATTGATTCCATGTTTAATGCAATCAAGAGTAATATCTTCATGATTTTCAGTGTGTAAACAACAATACTCGTCTGTCTCGTAAACATAAATCTTTATAAAAAAACAGTATGTGATCATTGATCATTAACCTATCCGGAACTTTGTTACGTTATTAAACTCTTACTAATAAAAATACACTAATAAAAATTTCATAAAATGCTGTCAGCAAAGAACAATCGATACGACATGAAGCTTTAAAATCGAACACAAAAATGCCTTACAAGCCATATTTTTCAAACCACCCATTCTCTTTCAAGAACATCAAATCCCTCCGAATGTAATCCATGGTTGGGCGCTGACTTTCATAAAAACTGGGAATGAATTTTGTCACTTTCTTGTTCTTGTAAACTTCCTTTCCTTCAACCCACTTGAGAATGGATTCGTTTGAGAAAAAAGAGACCAGAGCATCCCCGTCCTTATAAAGCTCGCTAAAGTAATTCATTGTCGTGTCAGTTCCTTCTGCCACACGTTGAATAAATTCCGAAAACTCTATAATTTCCAGATCCTTTCCAAACTTTTTGCACATGCACAAACGTCTGATCCACTTCTGGGTTCGCATTCCCAACATTGTAGATGTCCGATGGTGCCTTCTCGTCAAAGAAGAGACGAACACAAACATCCGCGCAAGTATCAACTGGAAGGGCGAGGACGGGAAGTGCTGCGCTGGGCATGCAACCGTTCCTCAGAATGAAAAGGTACCTCAGCAACACGTGGTTAGATTCAGGATCACAGCGCCCTGTGATTTCCTCCCCTTGAATAAACGGTAAGCGTAGAACCTTGCAAGGAACTCCTCTCTCCACAGCTTGCTTTGCGAGGACATCACAAACAAATTTTGACACGGGATAGGCATAATTTGTCACGTTATCATAGTCGCTAACTTCTGGCCATTCTTCTGAGAGTCTTCCCTCTTCATCCGTGGTGACAACGCCGGTGAGGGACGATGCATAGCAGAAATGCTTCAGTTTCCCCTCGACCGCGAACTCTAGCAAGTTTTTCATCCCTCCAACGTTCACCGCCCGGGTTGAGCAGTGGATGTCGTCTTCCTGTACATTTCTGTGTGTTACACGCGCAGAGGAGTTGAATATCGCGTCTACACTAACAGTAAGTCTGTCCCAAATATCCTGGTCCATTCCTAAACGAGGCAGTGCCACGTTCCCGCTCACAACTTTGACTTTGTCCATATTTATCTGCGATAGGAGTCCTTTCTCCTCTAGCAGCTTGGTGAGCCGCCCCTCCCCAGTTTCATTTCTTTTTTGTCGTATTAGGCAAATGACTTGGGTAATTTGAGTCATTTTTGTGAGGTCCCTCAAAACATACGGGCCTAGTGTGCCGGTACAACCTGTGAGAAAAACTGTTTGAATTTCAGCAACGCTTCGAGCCTTCTGACCAGGATTCGCTTTTATTTGCTCCGGGAGAACACAGTCTTCTCTAATCAGCGCATTCACTTCTTCAAGCGTAGGTGGCCTCAAGGTTTCCACTTCTTTGTCGTGCTCAATGAGACTAAAAAGGGTTTCAGCAAGAGACTCAACGGCATTGCAATCTTTGAGCACGCTGGCGCTAACTGTGACCCGGTGCCCGAGGAGCGCCTGAAGGTGATTTTTAATCTCAACAAACATGAGTGAATCCACACCCATTTCTTGAAAGTTGGCCTGGTCATTAATTGGCTCATTGTCGTCGAGTATCAGTACGCTTCTCAAAATACTTTTCAGCTCAAACTTGAGAAGATCCATTTTTTCTTTTGCTTCGAAATTTGACTCAAACTCTTCCCAAAATTTGTCTGCCTTCTTCAAAGCTAGGGATGGGGTGGAGTTCGTGGATTTCCAGGTGCGCTCATCCAAATACACGGTCAAGTGTGGAAAAAGTTTGCTCATGAGTTGGAACGAGTCAACGTTGATTACGGCAAGTGAGTTGTGCTGGGAGTTGAGTGCATAATCGAGACCTGTAATTCCCTGCAGGTTTGAGATAGCATTTACGCCTGGAATATCGACTTCAGTAGCAATGCCTACTTCGCCCCATTGACCTGGAAAACCATACAATAATTTATAAAAATAAAGTCCACTATATTTTAAAATTCCAAGCAGGATATCAAATGTTCTATGTACCCCAGTTTATTGTCGTTCCGGGAAGCCCAAGAGCTTGCCTGTGGTAAATGAGCGCGTCTTCAAAACAGTTCCAGCAGAATGGTTGGCCTGCCCAGGTGAGCCAAAAAGAGCTGCCATTGAGGAGAACACGACAAAATGTTCAAGGTTGAGGGTTTTGGTCAGCTCGTGCAGGTTCATGGAACCATCCACTTTCGTATTAAACGTGGAGCTCAATTTGGGCCAGTTCTGGTTGACAATGAGTCCGTCGTTGATGATTCCAGCGGCGTGCATCACTCCTCGCAGGGTTGGAAGACCAAGCTCCGGAATTCTCGTTTGAATGAGCTCCCTGCATTGCTCAAAGTTACCCACGTCCAGCTGAACCGGGATCACGTTGGCTCCTCTGGAATTGAGCTCGTTTATCTTCGCTTGCATTGTGGAGTTTGGGGCGCTTCGACTGGCGAGAATGACATGTTTTGCTCCTTTCTCCACCATCCAGCTCCCGACTGCAAAGCCAATACCTCCCAGCCCCGGTGATCAAGTAGGTGCTGTTGTCATTAAACATGGGGTGTAGGTTGCAATCTCCCCTTGTTCCTGTCTCAGTTCCGGCATGGTGCACACGATCTTCCCCAATGTGTTTGCCTTCTGCATGTAAAACAGCGCGTCCCGAACATTCAATGCGTCGAACCTGGAGTAGGAATTGGCCTTCCAATATTTTGCTTGAAGGTCTTCAAACTCCCCAGAACTCTTTTCCATTCTGATGAGTCTGCGGTAGAGACGTCTATCAAGGAATAGTGCACATCTGGGCGTAGAGCTTTCACTTCCTCGGGCTGCCAAACAGACAACTTGCTCATTTCAACGAACCTCGCTCCTTTCCCACATGCCTTCAACGTGGCTTCCTTGAACCCTTCACTTGTCAATGAATTCAAAACAACATCAACCCCTTTTCCGTTTGTCAGCTCCAAAATCTTGTCTCCATACTTGGTATTCCTCGAATGGAAAATGTGTTGGATTCCCAAACTCCTCAAATAATTCTGTTTCCGTTTGCTTCCTGCTGTGGCAATGATTGTGGAACCAACATGCTTGCAAATCTCAATCGCGCTCAACCCCACACCTCCTGTCGCTGTGTGAATGAGCACAACGTCTTCCTTGGTAATTTTGGCAACATCGAGCAGACAAATTACAGAAGTGATGTAGACAGCTGGCATCGTAGCAGCTTCGCAAAATGACTGGTGTTCAGGAACGGTGAGTAAATGATCTTCATTGAGTGTCACATGACTAGGCAGTGCAGTGAAGTAAATATTGCAGCCAGATACCCTGTCCCCAACCTTCCATTTACTCACTTTTCTCCAACCCTTTTAATCACTCCAGCAAAAATCAAAACCAACAGTGTTGATATTCTTAAACTCCTCGAGGGTTTGATAACACTCAGCACATCCCTGAAATTGAGTGCGGATGCTTTAATCTGCACCTCCACCTCGTCATCTTTCAGCACAGTTGTGTCCAGCGGTCCAAACTGGAGATCGGAGATGGACCTGGTTTCTGGCATAATCAGCTGGAATCTATCAGTCCTGGCGGCAAATGGAGAGGCCACTCCGGTGAGTTTGTGGGGCTGGAACTTGGGTAGTATCTTGTGCATCCCTGTATGCAAGCATAATTTCACTGTCGGCGTTCCACAGTTCGTAAAATACCTCCTCCAACTGTCTCTCGCTTAAAAAACCGTCCTCTATGTCGAGTAGTTTAAGTTTAAAATCGTTATTCTCATTCTTGAGGGTCTTGGTGTAGCCCCAGATCGTACTGAGGGGGAAGTTATTCACCTCATTCTCTCCCACGGGAACAACACCACTGGTGAGCACCAGCAGTCGTGGAAGGCTCGAGAAACCAGCCATCACGATGGCTTTGGAAAGGTAGAAATAGGGCTGCATTATTTCCTCCTGGGTAGCATTTCCTTCTCTGAAACCCAATGCCCAACAGTACACAACTCCTTCCACTTCTAGTCCGTCTTCCTTCAACGTTTTGAGCAACTTAACGTAGTCTTCTTCCACATACTTCCTGATCGTGATCCTCCCTTCTTCCTTCTTCTCAAGTTCTCCCGCAATGATATTGATAACCTTCCTCGTCGTTGTTGTTTCCAACCTCTTCTGGATATACGTCGAGAGTTGTTCACCATCTTCCTGGAAAACGAGCCAAACTTTGCAGCTCTTTGACCTCACAATCTTCACTGGCTCCTCATTTCTCACCGCCCAAATGTAAGAGTGGTGAGCGTTCATCATGGGGAAGCTCCCAATTACCCTAAACCCCGTGGAGTGGAGAACCTCCCCCCAATTCTCCGCGGTGAGGGTACAATGTCTGGGGCGAAGTGCGAAATCCTCAAATCTCCAGTACCATCCAGCAATCCGAACAAGTAGGTGACAAACCTATGAACTCCTGACATTTCTTGTACATCCAACGAACCATGAGGAGCCAACAGCATCCGCATGTTTTTCAAAGTTTCCCGAATATCCTTTGTCGTGTGTATAACATCAGATGCACACAAAATATCATAGTATTCTGGAGTAAACCCCTGGTCTATGGGGTCTTCCTCAATGTTCAGCTTTTTAAATTTCATTTGTTTCGCATACTTCTCGAAACGCTTCTCAGCGGTGGGGAAAAACGCTGCGGAGATATCCGTGTAGGTGTACTCAAATTCAATTTCCTGTTCTTCGAGCACAGTCAAAAAATTCTCGGTCTGAAAAGTATAACAAAATTAAAGAAAACAGACAGACAAACAGATGAGAGTGGTAAATAATAAAAATCTTGAACTCACATATGACCCCGTTCCAGCCCCCACTTCCAATATCCTACATACAAACTTTTCCCCGTTCATCATGGTCTTGCAGTTAGCCATCCTTTTGGAATTTTTGGAGTTGACACAGTCCCTCATTTTATACATTTGGACATATGTGTCATAGAACTCGGCACTGAGGCCACCCATTTTCATCAGGGAAGAGGATGCTCAGCGGAGTTTGCTCGCCTTTTATGATCTTGCTGAGATTCTCCCCCACCTTGTTGAGGAGTGGGGTGGTGCTGTACTTCGAGGGAAGCTCGTTGGCCAAATCTGGGGCGGCGAGGAGCTCCCTTGCAGCTGTGCCTGAAGGTGGGATTTTGACCAACTTCCATTCTACTTCCGTTCCGAGGTTAGAGACTTTCACTTTCTTTAAAAACCCTTCTGCTTCCAGCACCTCCAACATGAAGCCAAAGTATTGCCGGTAGTCATTCTGGATCCCGAGTTTAGGCTGGAGGCTCTCCTCGCTAAATATTTCTCCTAAGATGGGCTTCCACCCACATTCGTAGAGGGAGATGAGCATGTGTAAATAAACAAGTTTTTCAGTCTTCTCGAAAATCTCAGTGAGGTACGGACCCCCGTCGTTGAAGTCATCCTGGAGAAGTCCGAGCTCGCGGTAGTCGGCATTCGTTTTTATGCAATCGCGGCGGTGCTGAAGCGGCCCATTGAGGGTTTCCAAATCCTCCCAAAGGTCGGGCATGGACGATGTTTGCTGCTCCAGGACGGCATCTATTGCTTTTACCGTTGTGTCAATAAATTCCACGGAGGACATGACAGCCAAGATTTTCGCCAGTGGAGTCCAAAGCAGCCGAGCCAGAGAACGAATCTGTGGAGCACCCGTGAATAAGAGATTGAGCTGACTCTGGGCTGACGCGAGAGCCAGAGGAACTTTCCAATGTTGATGGGGATGTAGAGCTTTTTTCAGTTGGAACATGTCGCATCATAATTGCTTGAATCATAGCGTCCAAAACAACCAGGATGAATTATGTATTGGTAATGACTGATTCTTCTCCAGTAGGGGGCCTTCACTTTGGCTAAAATCGTTCCTTTTTCTCATCCTTCCAAACTTTTTCAAGACTTCTGAAATTTGGTCCAAACTTGAGACCGAGAGAAGCCAACTTGTCATAAACTTCGGTTATAAAGTCATCATTTGAGGGAAGCGCCTGAGTTTGGAAAAATGTCTCAGTGTCGAATGAGACAGTTTTCTCTTCAGTTGTTGGAAGAGGAGAGAAGGTGGCGTGGGCATGAGGAAACCACCTGGTTGCTTCAGTTGCCAGTCTGCGGAATATGTTGACCTTCATATCGTTCCAGTCCCCTTCCTTTTCTGAGGACATGTTGAACTCTACAACGGTTTGAACTTGGAGGGTTTTCGAATCTTCCAAACAGAGTGGTGCTTGGATTGAGAGGTTCTCAACCTTCATCGGTCTTGTTGGAGGGGCGAGGAACTCGGCAGAACCTTCTATAGCTGCTAAACCAGCTGCAAGACACATTTCCAGGTAGCCAGCACCAGGGAAAATAATATTTTTTCCAATTGCATGGTCCTTTGCCCATTCTAAGGATCTCAAGTTCAGTCCGGTTTGGAATAGTTTGGCGGAGGAGGCGTTGGGCAGGACGCTGCCAATGAGGGGATGGATTGAGGAGCCAGCTTTAGATTGTAGGTCAGGCCAATACTTTTTCCCAATGAAAGGATAGTGTGGGAGGGACACCTTTCTTCGGGATTGGAACAGATCAAAGCCCTCCCAGTCTATTTCTAGCCCTTTCACGTACAGCTTGGCGAGTGTAGAGAGTAACGTGTCCCATTCTTTCTCAGTTCTTTTCATAGATGGTAAACAAGTCAAAGTTGTATCGTTGTTCAGCATGGTCAGCGCTGAGAGAACGGGTTGGGGTCCGATTTCAATGAAAGTTCTGCAACCGAGCTCAACCGCTTTTTTGCTGGCGTTCAAAAACAGCACCCTCTCCCTCGTGTGTTGCACCCATACTCGGCATCAACCTTTTCTGATTCGACGTCGCAGCCTCGCATTCCGGAAATATATTTGGTCCCGTTGCCGTTCAGGGGTTTGATTGTTTTTGCAACTCTTCTGTACGACTCAAGCATTGGATCCATGTGTTTGGAATGGAAAGCATGGGTGGCCTCCAAAACAATGCATTTCAAATTTGCTTTCTTACAACAATCAGAAAACTCCAAAATCACATCAGAGTCGCCAGCAACAACAGTCTGATCAGCAGAGTTGACTGCAGCGTAGTCAAGTATCTTGTTTTTGTCATTTCCAGCAAATTTCTTCATCAGCATATCCACCTGTTTCTTTTCCGCTTTGATCACGAGCATTTTCCCACGTGGTAAATTGTCAATCAGCCGACTTCTTTCTGCAACCAATTTAATGGCATCTTCAACATTCAAAATTCCCGCGCAAACTGCTGCTGCAAACTCTCCAAGGCTGTGACCGAGAACAAAATCTGCTTTCACTCCCCAACTTTCCCATAATTTCAAAAGCGCATATTCAACACAGAAAATGGATGTTTGGCTGTAAATGGTTCTACTCACTTCAGCTGACTTGTCAACAGACCATAATGCTTGAGTAATGTCAATGTTGTAGTTGTTTTTGAGAATTTTGTGGCAATACCCAAAGTGCATTCTGAAGATTGGGCTCGTTTCATAAAGCTGCTTTGCCATTCCGGGGTATTGTGAGCCTTGGCCAGTAAAGAGAAAGCAGATTTTTTCAAGTTCCTCCGTCGATAGTTCTCCTTTAACGAGTTTGTCTGTTTCAATGATTTTGATTGCATCTTGTGTTGACTTGGCTATTAAAACTGCTCTATGGCTGAAATCTGCCCTGCCAATATTAGCAGTGTAGGCAAGATCTTTGAAATTAGAAGTATTTTTGGTTAAATGGGCAATGTGTTTTCCCAGAAGAGTTTCTAACGCTTCGCCAGTCTTCGCGGATATCTTCATGATGTGAAGAGGTCGTTCAATTGAACGAAAGCCAAATTCATTTTCGGGAAGGTTTGGTGGCTCTTCGAGTATAGCGTGGGCGTCCGTTCCCGTGATTCCAAAGGAACTCACACCAGCCAGCCTTGGTATTCCTTTTTGTCTGGGCCATTTAAAAGGTTCTAGTGGAATTTTGGCAGGTACGGCTTCCAAATCAATGGCAGGATTCAACGTCTCAAAATTCCTGTGAGGTGGAATGATTTCGTTCTGCATGGCAAGCACCACCTTCATAATTCCAGTAATTCCAGAGCACGATTCAGTATGACCCACATTCGTTTTCACTGAGCCAATCAACAGTGGCTCCTTCCTGTCCTTTGAATAATACGCCTTTGCAATGGATGCGATTTCTAGAGGATCTCCCACAGCAGTGCCAGTTCCGTGTGTCTCAACATACGAAACTCGAGCAGGTTCAATATTTGCATCTTGCAGAGCTTGTCTCATTGCTAAAGATTCACTATGAACTGTGGGTGTTCCCATGCTTTTGCTCAGTCCCTCTTGACTCATTCCAGTTCCTTTTATCAGCGCCCAAATTTTATCTCCGTCCCGAACAGCATCAGAAACTCGTTTCAAAACCAGGACACCAGCCCCTTCTGCTCTCGCAAACCCGTCCGCTTTCACGTCAAACGTTTTGCAACGCCCATCCGGAGAAAGAACCATCGGCATCATTTCCATGTCAAAAGAGTAGAGAAGAAGGTTGACTCCACAAGCGAGAGCTAAATTTGTTTCCCGCCTCTCAAGACTTTTGCATGCGAGATGAACAGCAACCATGGCAGCAGAGCATCCAGATTCAGTCGCAATACTCGGCCCGGTAAGTCCCAATAAGTGGGAGATTCTCGCTGCTCCTGCTCCAATCGAGTTTCCCATGTACTTTCTGAAGAAATCATCATTCCCAGATTGCGATAACATTTCCTTAAAATCGTTTGTCCACGAGCCAATAAACACGCCCCCGTTGGTTCCCTCAAGGGATTGCGGATTAATCGCCGCATCCTCGAGTCCTTCCCAAACAATCTCGTGTAACAGTCGCGTTTGGGGGTCCAAGCAGCTCATTTCTTTAGGACTGAGCCCAAAAAACTTGGCGTCAAATTCGTCCACGGGACATTTCAAAAATCCTGCGTTTGTCGCCAGGTGAGCATGTTTGAGCAAGCCTTGATCCCTCTGCCAACGAAACGCTGGAGGTTTCCCAGTTGCATCCTTCCCTTCCAGTAAAAGTTCCCAAAATTCTTCCAAATTGTTTGCACCTGGATATCTGCAACTCATACCGACGACGGCAATCGACCCCGTTTCGTAGGTTGCAGGTTGTTCTACTATGGGCTAAAACAAAAAATCAAATCCACTACATAAATGTTTTGTGTAAATTTATTACAATTATCCTATTTTACGAACGGTGGGAAAGCCAAAACAAAAAAAATTCGAATCACTAGTTTTTGTCAGTTAGTAGTACTCATATGACTACGTAACTGTGTAAAATATTTCTTTCGAAAACTTAGCAGTTTAGAAATTATGGTGGTTTTTTGTTATAAAATGGAGTGATGATCATCAGAGTCAGCTCTGATGTGCAAAAACTATTGCAGATATTGGTAGACTTTCCTTCTATTTTTTGAAAACGCTTACTGTTTTGGTACCAGAAATTTTCAAAGTTTGAACTTCAATTTTCATAAATGTCATTTCACACTGGTACTACAGGATGCTGTGTGATTACAATTTCTTGACGGAATGTTCTTTAAGGATAGCATTTATGAAACCGAAATTCGTCCAAATCTAATGCGATTTTCTTGCTTTTTTTTATAAAATATTTTGAATTTACAAAAACAGCATGCGCTTTCAAAAATGGAAGAAAAATCTACGTTGCAAATCCGTTTTAAAATATTTCATAAAAAGAATCCTGAAAGGAGAGCTGAACCACTCCATTTTATAACAAATACCGTCATAATTTCGAAACTGCCAAGATTTCGAAAAAAATATTTTACACAGTTACGTAGTCATATGAGTACTACTAACTGACAAAAACTAGTGATTGGAATTTTTTCGCTTTTGGCTTTCCTAACGGCCGTGGAATAGGACAAATATAACGTTGAATATTGACAAGGGTTTGCATACGTTTGTTAAAGCCTCCAGCAGCGGTTGAACGTTCTCCTTCTGAATTTTTTTCCAGAGTCCCAGCACAATCTGTCAATGAATAATAAATAATAAATACTTCAAGTCCAAACCCCAATTAAACTTGGAAACAGGAATGTCAAAAAAAGGCAACTTGCTGTGAATGATATATGACCTTAAAACGGTTTAAAATTATAATCTTAAATACCTACTTTCAATATCTCAAAATTTGGCAGTTTGACCCAATTGATTTCAGAGGTCACATTTGAGTGACATATCTGTTCTCAACAAATGCTTAGCTTTCGATTGATTTATCACACTATGCTCTGCCTTACACTTCAAAAGTCTAATGGTCATAATCTTGACCCAAATGATCACCCCAATTTGATTTATCTTCGAACTTAAATTAAATTAATAATTAACTTTGTCTTGTTCTGACATGAGCTATCGATTAGTGAAAAGAGAATTCGATACAGTCAAAACATTCGAAAGTTACTGTCCCCTCACACACATGTACAGACGGACAGAAATTTAAAAAAACGATTAACTAACAACAAGCGGCTAGATAATTAAGAATTTGTTATATTATTATGATAGAATCTTCAACAATTTTTTATACCTGGCCAACATGTCCCAGCGATGTAGCTTCCCATTCATTTCTGAGATCCTCAGGAAGCTTGACAATTGAAACATCTTTACCGTGTCTTTAAAAATTAAAATAGACCATTATTAATAAGCATTTTATGTTGTATACCCTAATTAAAATTCCTTGACTGAACTTACTCCACAAGCATTTCCGAATCAATCATTAGGTTTCGGTTGTATTTGTCATCAATAAATTCCTTGCTTTCAGTTGTGTTTCCCACCCATTTCCCCCCATTGTTTGAGAGCTTCTCAAACAAACGACGGAATTCTGGAAGAGAAGGTCGCATTGCAATAACATACCCGTCTCCATTTTTCGTTGAAGCAAATTGCTTGCAGTTATTCTCCGCCCAGGCGAATAGCTCGTCACAATTTTTCACAGCCTGAGAACAAATAAACGTTCTATTTGGAGATTTAGACCTGCATTTACTATCCCTTCAATTCTATTAGATAACTTACCATCATATCGGGACTGAGCATTACACAAATCTCAAAGTTTTTTAGGGTTAACCCAAAGAGCTTCACGAACTCTTCTTGTTTTAGACCAGCGTTTCTGTCTTCCTGGAGTGTAAAAACAAAGTCGAAGCATTCCTCAAGGGTCTCTCGAAGCCGGCAAGAAACTGAAGGTGAGACGATCACCCCAAGTTTTCTTGAAGTCGTGGCTCGTTTCAGTGAAAAAAGGAGTGTTAAAGCCTTCGGACCATCCTTGTCGGCTAGCACGGACGTGAGCCAAACTTGCTCGCGGATACCTGACAAGAAAAGATTTTTTTTTTAAATTTAGAAATTCAAATACAAATGGAAAAATAACTCAACTTACGCTTCATATTGATTTGCGAAAAGAGAAGAAGAGTCTTCACTATTTTCAGTGTAAAATATACGGATATTGTAATTATGGTAATTCCTGAGCAGTTCACCAGTTCTGGAATCACACTGAGATATTTTAGTGGCTGAAGTCTTCATTTTATAATTATTTTAACGCTTAAGCTTGGTTTACCTTTCGTAGCTTCTGGATGTTTTTGAATTGAGACGTACCTCAAATTTATTACGTCTGCAATAACGTACGAAATTTATTCAAGACTTACCAGTATAAATTGGTTCACATTCAATCCCATCCCATGAAAAATAAGCACGTGAACATGATTACAAGCATCTCAATGTTCTCCATTTTAGTGATATTTTTCCACCAGTTGATGCAAATTAAACACGTGGCTACCGTTGCGGAAGCCTATCTTAGCAATTAAAAGTTAAGCAAAACATAAGGAAATTGGTTTCAGCGAGCAATAAAATTGTAAATCAGAAGACAATCTGTAATTACGGTCAAATGAGCGAGAAAAAGAATAAAATATCATGTTTTCCTACAAAATTCAGCATCATAAAAGTCCAAACAAGCGTCGTAATACAAGAACATATAGGTTAGGTGCAGCCAACGAATCTCCAGAAGTCTAATGAGCTGATTTAATCTAAAACTATGTGAACTAGATGTGAGTAATGCAAATCACAAATGCTGCATTTTCTTTAAGAAAATGCAAAATCTAGTTGCAAAAAGCCCCATTATTCACCTTAACGTGAGGTGACTACTGGGAAGTGGCTTCTCACCTGCGTCATTTGAGAATTTAGTTGTACCTTAAAAATATTAACATTTCTCATTTAACACGTCTTCAGCATATGCAATATGAAAAAGGCTATTGTAAAAACATCAGTTCTGCCATTAAAACAAGTCCAGACACAAACTCGAGTAAAATGTGGAAATTCCATGAAGGCTAATTATTCTAAAGTCAACGTTATCTTGATAAAATTAATGATTCGACGTGACTGCTTTTCAGTTGGCTTTGATGAAGTGGAAAATTTCAAGGGTAAGCTTGGCATCATCGAAATGAATTTTAATTGCAAAAATATTCTCAGACACTACGTCATAAGATACATGTACACGTTAGTAAATTATATGATATAGCGTTCAACTTGTTGCATACATATATCAGCAACGACGGGATTCAACCTATTTCCGCACGCTGTTCTTCATCATGAATCTACCCAGCAAAAAATTATAGCAAAAGCCAAAGCTGAGGATGTCTGCAAAAGATACTTATGGCCATTACGTGCTTTAATATCATTTGTCCCATTTATGCAGTATAACTACATACGTTGTCACAACCAGTACCCGAGACCTTGTCTCTTTCAAAGCTCTCTAATAAAGACAATGGAGCTATACCTACCCAGATTACGGAAGGGAATTTCCCTTCTTACCTTCTCATTTTTGGGGATTTGCACAACAGTGACGTTTTTATTAATAGGTTTACCAGTTTTAACTGTGATACTCCCAATCAGGCTAATAATCACCCTTTTGTTTCGCTACCAATACTCAAATCGATTTCGCATCATGGAACCAATGGATGCCGGCATTAGCAAGGATAATGGACCCAGTTCAATGATGATTACTGGATGTTTTCTAGCCCAAGTTCAATTCGGCCCAGAAAATTTAGAAAAGTTACGTTCCAAACTGCATTCCAAAATTGTGTCTAATTCATCAATACCGGGATATTACTCAAAGTTGCAGTTTGTTACGTGCAAAAAATTTGGATTTCGTTGCTGGGAAGATGTACAGTTTTTAGGAGGATTTGATATCCAAACTCATGTCAAACTCTTTCCTGGAGAAAATGACTGGAATAAGATTTATTCCGAAGCACAACTTGTCTCAATCATAAACAAGGCCATTAATCAAAAGCCAACTAAAAACAAGCCAAAATGGGAAGTACTTGTGGTACCTCAAGTTCGGGTAAAACCCTCAACTTCCTCGTTGGCTCAAACACAGGTTGCTGTGATTGTTCGAGTGAGTCATGGATATATGGATGGAAACTACTTCATAAAATTCATCCAATCTTGCATTTTTGACGAAGATGCAGATTCTAAAATTCCAGTTCAAGCACTATCCCAACGAGCGAATTGGAATTTTTCCAGAAAAGCCCTTTTCTACTTAAAAATGTTTGTTTTTGGCGTAATTTGTTTAATACAAAATAGGTTTGGTAAAGGTTTCAAAGCCGCTCGAATGTTCCAGAAAGGGATTGGAAATGAAGATAGTGGTAATACTTTCTTTGGCAGCGTAAAGGTGGAAAGTGATCCAGTACAGAAAATCAGAAGTAAAGCTAACTGCCAAACTATTGCTGCCGTGTTTGGCACTGCATTTATGACAGCTTTGGGAGCTTTTGCTGAACAAAGGAACGGGGAAACTCCAAGCTGTATAAATGTTGCTTTTACCAAAGTTGTACCAGCTGGAGCATCACAGGCAAATGATATGACCCAAAACAGGTTTATACTTTATGGGAGAAATTTACCCGTCCCGATGATGACAAATTCCAGCAAAGATTCTATGAAAAGAATGTTGAAAACAACCAGTGATTTAATTTACATGAGCCCGGATAATGAATATGAGACTATTACCAGCTTTTATATTGAATGCTTAATATGTTCCTTACCGGAAGTGGGATTGCGGGCTGTTTGTGGCCTGTTTGATTTTTGTTCGTGCCTCATTTCCCTCACACCGATTTCAGATAAAATGTTCCGGTTTCAAGGTGGGTTGGTCACTTCCTTTTACGGATGGCCACCATATGGATATGGCACTTGTAAGTCAATGCTTATATAACCTGATAACTTGTCACCGGATATAAATGATGAAGATTTGAAGCTGAAACTTTTTAAATATTAGGCTACTCCCTAGGCATTTCCAATTATGGGGAAGAGTTGTACGCAACACTTTTGGTAGAGAAATCTTCGCTTATTCAATCTCAGTTTGATGTTCAGGAGCTGCTCAGTCTATTTCAGAAATGCTTGACTCAACTACAAACAATCACGTGTTAATCCAAATTTATTTTTTTAAAGTAATAAGTACACCATTTTAATGTTTTAAAAAAATTGCTAATTTCATTGATATTTGGTTTTTGATTAACATTTAAAATTTGAATACTTTTGAAATTAAATAAATGAACTAACTTTCAAAAGCTTACTCCAAATCCCACTTACATAATTTCTATTTCCGTGCGAGAACTGTGGGTAAAAATACGAAAACAGGTTCATATTCACCTTATAGCTTTATATTGCAATACCGCAATTTGTAATCAATGAGAGTAGCCGCGATGATGGCAGGAATTAGATCCAACTAATTTTCCCACGCAATCCATTATTGCAAACTCAATCGGTAATTAGACTTGGTAGAGGAAAAGTTAGGTACTTCATGATATACGTGAATTTCATATTGAATATTGAACCATCCAATTGTTAAATTAATAATGGAAAATCGATTTTTAAATCTGCATATTCTATGCAAATTTAAAAATTGTGTTAATTTTCATAACTTCAAATCTGGAAAGTTATGGGTGCAGTCAGGTCGACGCAAGTTGGTGGCAAATTTACGTTTTAGCATAGGTTGTATTGACCCATAGTACCCCATGTTTATATTTTTACATGGGGGCTTGATTCTCCCATGTAAAAATATAAACTTGGGGCACTATGGGTCAATAAGCCTAATGCTTAAACGTCCATTTGCTATCATCTTGCTTCTGCCTGCGTCAATTGTGGAAAACTTCAGCAGAATGAGAATTAATATTAATTTTATCATGAAATTGCCCAGAATAATCTCAACTCCACTAATGATTTGATTTCACTTCCTTTATGTAGCTCTGATGAAGTGGAAAATTTCATGGTAAGCTTGAAATCATTAAGTTTTAATTACAAGAAAGTTGCCGTCATACATTTCAGATAATTGGATGCACCCAAAATACAAATGTACATATGTGTGGAATACCGACGGTGTGGAATTCTGATGACGGAACCGTTATTACTCAACAACTTGACAATATGATGAGATATAAACTATTCTTAACATTTCCTTCATGCTAAATTTCTCAATAAGATGCATATTGAAAATTTGAAGTTACTTTCATTTCAATTAAAAATAACTTTTACTAAATCATTTGTTTGTTTTCCAGCCTATAAATTAGTTATACAACGAATTTCAAAAATATCAAAACATTAATATCATATTATGAAAATTGTTTTAACTATCATAGTTTGGAAAATATATGATTAAAGTATCCCAATTTCATTTAAAAAATCAACTTTAGCATGTCTATTTTTCATATCTCAATCGGTAAATAAAATGGACGGGTGACGGGCTAGCACTTTAAATAACCATACA
>LJIJ01003077.1:0-21476 GCA_001718145.1 Orchesella cincta | reverse complement strand
AACTGCCAACGCCAATCTTTCAGAGTATGATTCAACAGCTTGGAATCAAGTTAGCAAAGTTAATGAAAATTTTCGTCGTAAATACTCACAAGGTTAGTACTAGAAAGATTCGTTGGGGAATTCACATCGTACAAGCAAAGTTAAATATCTATTGGATTGGAAAACCAAGGGAGATGATCTCCATACATATTGATCAGATGCTATTTACAAATCTTAACATACGTAGTCTCCACCAGAGCTCTATCATAGCGGTTTATTTTCTGTAAAACATAGCAACGTAGAACCTCACCAACTTGGAGAGATTTTCTATAACACAATAGGGCACTCTGTACATTTTATTACATGCACTCCAACCAAGCGACCCGGGTTTTGTCCCTCATCGGATATAGTTTCTGCTTTTGACTTGACAACATGGATAATACTACTGTGTGCTGGAACCTGGTGTGGGCTTCTTGTATAAGGCAATGCAAAGTGGGTCAAATCACCACATTGATCTCATGCCAATGGCATTTGCTTTCATTGTACTCATGGGTCAAAGTACTCGCTATAATCATAGAGTAAGGTGGATTGGGGGCTCGTGGATTCTGGCTGCAGTTGTAATTTCATCTTTTATCAAGGAGAAAATAATCAACCAGCTGATCTCACAATTAATGCAAAAAAACTGGAGTATTTTGAAGAACTGCTAAAAAGAAAACTTTACAATTTATTCTCCTCCACTCATTTCGGAACTATATAATGCAATGTATGGAGCAGAGAGAGGAATCAATCACAACTCAGGATGACCATGAATTAAGAATAAAACCGAACGGCACACTCTTTGGAAAGCTTCAATCAATGAAGCAATCAAACATTACCAAAAATGACAGAGTGGTGATATACGTGCCTAATGATTTAAATGAATTAATGGACTTGCGAACTATGAAGTATTGATTGCAAAAGTTTCGCACTGTGGAAGAAATGTCTATGTTGATGTGTTGGAAAAACATAGAAGAAACCAAATACAAGCTGCCCTCCAAAGGAGTGAACAAACTTGATATTGCTGTAAGTAAAAAACCGTATGGCTACATGTATGAAAATTGGCAGTTTCTCCACCTTCAGGTTATGGCCAACTACGTATCTATGAGAGTGAGATCTCTTCAACACTCAGGAGTCATTGAATTGTGGAAGGGGTGGTCTCAAAGGTAAAAATTTGGAAGGATATGATGATAAATGAAAGAAATGCAACGTTGAAAGTGGGTGGCCAATCAATGAAAGATAATATTGCAGTAGTGTTTTACATTCACTTGACACTCTTAGTTGGAGCTTGTGCTGTATTTCGTGTTGGAGATGAGAAAATATTTAAACTTTGCAATCTAAAATTACTACTGATAAATTTACGAAATAACTTATGCCACTCTACAAAGTAATGGGCAAAAAATTGTATCACTGCTACAATGTATTAATTCAGCCCTTCATTTAAAGATAAGCTTTAACAAATGTGAACTAATTGTCAAATGTCGTGTAAAGCGCGTTTAACGTCTGTCAAAATTTTGTTAGATATAAGTGTTGTTAAGTTGCACAACAGCCAATTGTAATAAATCAAGGTTTTCAAATTAAATTATAAAGTATCAATAAGCCTGTCTTAAACTTATGTAAAACACACACCTGAATTTTCTGTTATTACTAGGAGATTTCAAATAGCTGCTCTACATTTAAACAAATTCAAAACCTTGGCATTCTTACGATCCAAATATTTATATTGATTTATTTACAACCTGTTTTTAAATCGTACTCACCTGTAATTAAATTGTACACTGTTAAACTTGATGATATACAAAATTCAAACCCAACGTGCTTGAAAATACTCATTTGCAAATTATATTTTGCATTTTCGGTGGTTTGCTAATACAACCAAATTGGTTGTATTAGCAACTACCGAAACCTTTTCCAGCGGATTCATACTCTTTTTGATAACAACAGGGAATTGTCAAAAAGCACACAAACAACAAAGTTGTTTTCTGGCCAGACCATACAAGCTAATATTTCCAAAGTTACTAAATACCTACGCAGTTAACATTTAAATCAAATGGGGCGATAAAAAGAATCAGATTTGTTCCAGAATATCGAGTTTAAAAAACAAAACTTGGACAGAAAGGAAGGAGTGTGCATGCAAAAATTATTGAAATGGATGCGAGTGGGTATTTACGTGCCCCAAAACAGGCGCCACACATCTCGAAATTATAAGTTAGAAAAGGAAGTTAAAAATTAGTCAATAGGATATTGGAATCATATGCAAGCTTTTACCTACAAATAATGCACTCACGAGAAACTTCCGCTTCCGCAATTTGTCATAACGCTCAAGGACGCGGAAGTGTGAAAAGGAGTTAAGTTGATATTATACCAAAACTGAAAACCGATACATCCCTGTTATGCGGAACAATCGACTGATTATTTTGCTTAGGGCCAAAATTAGGGTTTGCGATTTTCTAGAACTTCCTTCTGTCGCTCAGTTGGAAAGTCGATTTCAACCAATTTGTTCTTAAAATGATAACCAGCTCAACGTTGCTCATTACGGTTTCCTACATTTCGTGCACATTCTCTTTAGAAATTTTTCAAACTTTATCTCGTCCCCGCTTAACATTAACCCATTGATTCACTCATTTTCAGAGTGTCTTTTAAATATCGTCACATATGAATTTCGATGGGATTATAATAACAAAACCCGAAAAACACTTTGTAGATGACGTAGTACCATTCACCCTGCAATTATAAGCGCATGCATTCGATAAAGCTAAGAGATATTATTAAAGATAAATATGGATTTTACAACAAAGAAGTTAAAGATTCTGATGAATTATACAAGGAGTTCCACTTTCCACCTCGGCTTCATAACAAGCCATGCGTAGCGCAAATATATATTTTTTCGGATGTGCGAAAATTGCCCCCATTATTTGAGCAGGATGTTTTATTCTCCCGCGATTGTGAAGTTATTTTGCCCAACTTTAGAAAAGCCGACACTCAGTATGCGCCTGTGAAGACCAATGTTATTAAAAATGACGTACACAGACTTCTACTTGCAGACGATTTAAAGAAATTGCTGCCTAACTGGGAACTTACGACTATCAACAGAATTACTTTTAGCCGTTGGGTTGGTATTGCAAACAACTTCAATACATTGTATATAAAATATTCCGAGCACAACAGAGAGTTTCTTGAGTTTTACGTACGGTTTAACGTAGGTAAGTAAGCGATAGTAGATAGATGCAACTAAGCACTAAATATAATATTTTTCCCAATTATTATTCAATTTTTTAAGAATACATGATTCAGCCTACCTGGTTACCTATCTCTTCTCCTCACAAAACGACAACTTTAACCAATCTGCGAATACTGGCTCAAACTACTGTAGCAACGGCAGAAATTGCCACTCCCTGCTTGTGGTTGCTGAGACACCAGAATCAGGACTCCGATGCTTTTCATCGTTTGTGGAACGACATGCTCATTGAAGGAACTTAATTCTATTGGCTTAGATCCCTAAAGTCGTGGATGTCGGCAGATTTATTAACATTTAAAGTAGTTTTTCCCAACTGCTCAAATCGCAACATTGAAGATATTATTCTTTACACTAATACCCTGCTTGCAGGAACCCTCCTGTTTGAAGTTGCTCCAGCCGCGTATATGGTATTTGAGGAAGACGCTTTGGAATTTGTAACATGCGGAGGTGGAGAACGAGGATATGTCTCGTTGATTGGTTACGTCTCAGCTTTTGACCATTGGATTTGGACCTGGTTTGGTATTATTACGTTGCTCTATTGTATCAATTTCTCTAGTATATGGAAATGGCAAAAACGGCAAATTTAAATGGAAATCCTTTGTGGTCGACTGCATATTTATGCCCCTTGAGACTATGTTGGAACAGGGAGCAGGTTTATGGCGAATCTCAGGGTTTATCAGTGCGTTTAATTTCTGCTGCGTGGGTGCTGGTTGGAGTCGTTTTAAGCAATGCATACAAGGGTCAAAATATAACCGATTTGAGCTCTCCAGTAGTTCCAATTAAACTCAAAAGATTTTCTCAGTTGGTGGAGAAGAACTTTACAATTTTTAGTCACGCAAATCAAGAACACGAGATAAGTTTTTACATGGAACTATACGAAATTGCGAAGGAAGAAGGTAAACACGACAAATTTAGTAGAATGGCAAACGAGGTTAACCAGCATATTACAGTGGCAGATTCTAGACTTGCTGTTGTACAAGGACTGAATAGTATACAGGAAAGGGTTGTAAATTTTACTTTGTCTGAGTTTACTATATATACAAAAAGGAACGTTAGGCTTCATAAGAAAATTCAAATTGTGATAGAACAGCTGTTATACTTTGGTCCCATGAAATTGACACGGTCGCTTGCTCCTAGATAATCTGCTTTATGAATCTGGTAGGATTTCTGACTGGCGGTTAATTAGCAGCAGCAAAGAAACCCTGTTGCGAACGCCAAAAGGTTGGAATTTTGAGTTTTGTATGTCGTCGACAGCATTTACAAGAAGAATAGCGACAATTGTAGAGGCAGGAATTGGGAAGGAATGGAAAGAAATTGAAAAATATGTGAAAAACCCTCAGCTTACGATAAAAACTCAAGGAAGAACTTTACCGTTTTCAGCTTTAACCTCTCAATGACAATGTTAGTGTTATATTCTATGTACATGTAGCTCTTCTGCTTGTAACATTGATGGTTTTGCTATTGAAGCATTCCCTTTCGGTATTTGGCTACGAGTTTTAGAAAGCAGCTGCTGATATCAAAATGTTTGCACGAGTTGCTAAACGAGGTTGGATCCGGGCGTTTGAGAAAAAATTGGTTAGACAAAATTGCAGTTGAATGGTTCCTTTTTGTTTTACAACAAGCGATCTAACGTTTTTTTTACCGATATGCATTTTCGTCAGGTTAAGAAATGCTATCTCCGAAAAAATTGGCAGTGAATGTGTTCTCCCCCTTGACAGTAGTCAATTTCAAAAATTTTGATTGCTGCCACAGAACAGAAAGCCCATTCACTGGCCAATTTTTTGGAGATAAGCATTTTCTTAACCTGACGAAAATGCATATCGTAAAAAAAACGTTAGGTCGCTTGTCGTAAACAAAAAAAACCATCCAACTGCAATTTTGTCTAACCAATTTTTTCTCAAACGCCCGGATCCAACCTCGTTTCGCAACTCTTCTAAACATTTTGATATCTGCAACCCTTTTACTAAAACTCGTAGCCAAATACCGAAAGGGAAATGCTTCAATAGCAAAACAGTTATGTAACAAGCAGAAGAGCTACATGTACATAGAATATAACACTAACATTGTCATTGAGAGTTAACGCTGACAACGGCAAAGTTCTTCCTTGAGTTTTTATCGTAAGTTTGAGGTTTTTCACATATTTTTCAATTTCTTTCCATTCCTTCCCAATTCCTGCCTCTACAATTGTCGCTATTCTTCTTGTAAATGCTGTCGATGACATACAAAACTCAAAATTCCAACCTTTTGGCATTCGCAACAGGGTTTCTTTGCTGCTGCTAATGAACCGCCAGTCAGAAATCCCTACCAGATTCATAAAGCAGATTATCTAGGAGCAAGCGACCGTGCTCAATTTCATGGGACCAAAGTACAGCAGCTGTTCTATCGCAACTTTGAATTTTCTCTATGAAGCCTAACGTTCCTTTTTGTAATATAGTATTTAAATCAGACAAGGTAAAATTTACAACCCTTTTCCTGAATACTATTCAATCCTTGTACAGCAGCAAGTCTAGAATCTGCCACTGTAATATGCTGGTTAACCTCGTTTGCCATTTTCTACTAAATTTGTCGTGTTTACCTTCTTCCTTCGCAATTTCTCTAGTTCCATGTAAAAACTTCATCTCGTGTTCTTGGTTTGCGTGACTAAAAATTGTAAAGTTCTTCTCCACCAACTGGGAAAATCTTTTGAGTTTAATTGGAACTACTGGAGGCTCAAATCGGTTATATTTTGACCCTTGTATGCATTGCTTAAAACGACTCCAACCAGCACCCATGCAGCAGAAATTAAACGCACCGATAAACCCTGAGATTCCATAAAACCTGCTCCCCTGTTCCAACATAGTCTCAAGGGGCATAAATATGCAGTCGACCACAAAGGATTTCCATTTAAATTTGCCAGTTTTTGCCATTTCCATATACTAGAGAAATGATACAATAGAACAACCGTAATAATACCAAACCAGGTCCAAATCCAATGGTCAAAAGCTGAGACGTAACCAATCAACAGACATATCCTCGTTCTCCACCTCCACATGTTACAAATCCAAAGCTCTTCCTCAAATACCATATACGCCGGCTGGAGCAACTTCAAACAGGAGGGTTCCTGCAAGCAGGGTATTAGTGTAAAGAATAATATCTTTATGTTGCGATTTGAGCAGTTGGGAAAAACTACTTTAAATGTTAATAAATCTGCCGACATCCACGACTTTAGGGATCTTAGCCCAATAGAATTAGCAGTTCCGTCAATAAACATGTCGTTCCACAAACGTTGAAACGAGTCGGAGTCCTGATTCTGGTGTCTCAACAACCACAAGCAGGGAGTGGCAATTTCTGCCGTTGCTACAGTAGTTTGAGCCAGTATTCGCAGATTGGTTAAAGTTGTCGTTTTGTGAGGAGAAGAGATAGGTAACCAGGTAGGCTGAATCATGTATTCTTAAAAAATTGAATAATAATTGGGAAAAATATTATATTTAGTGCTTAGTTGCATCTATCTACTATCGCTTACTTACCTACGTTAAACCGTACGTAAAACTCAAGAAACTCTCTGTTGTGCTCGGATATTTTTATATACAATGTATTGAAGTTGTTTGCAATACCAACCCAACGGCTAAAAGTAATTCTGTTGATAGTCGTAAGTTCCCAGTTAGGCAGCAATTTCTTTAAATCGTCTGCAAGTAGAAGTCTGTGTACGTCATTTTTAATAACATTGGTCTTCACAGGCGCATACTGAGTGTCCTTTTCTAAAGTTGGGCAAAATAACTTCAGAATCGCGGGAGAATAAAAACATCCTGCTCAAATAATGGGGGCAATTTTCGCACATCCGAAAAAATATATATTTGCGCTACGCATGGCTTGTTATGAAGCCGAGGTGGAAAGTGGAACTCCTTGTATAATTCATCAGAATCTTTAACTTCTTTGTTGTAAAATCCATATTCATCTTTAATAATATCTCTTAGCTTTATCGAATGCATGCGCATTATAATTGGCAGGGTGAATGGTACTACGTCATCTACAAAGTGTTTTTCGGGTTTGTTATTATAATCCCATCGAAATTCATATGTGACGATATTTAAAAGACACTCTGAAAATGAGTGAATCAATGGGTTAATGTTAAGCGGGGGACGAGATAAAGTTTGAAAAATTTCTAAGGAGAATGTGCACGAAATGTAGGAAACCGTAATGAGCAACGCTGAGCTGGTTATCATTTTAAGAACAAATTGGTTGAAATCGACTTTCCAACTGAGCGACAGAAGGAAGTTATAGAAAATCGCAAACCCGAACTTTGGTTCTAAGCAAAATAAACAGTCGATTGTTCCGCATAACACGGAAGCATCAGCTTTTAGTTTTGGAATTGCGTCAACGTAACTCCTTTCACACTTCCGCGTCCTTGAGCGTTATGACAAATTGCGGAATTGGAATTTTTTCGTGAGTGCATTATTTGTAGGTAAAAGCGTGCATATGATTCCAACATCGTATTGACTAATTTTTAACTTCCTTTTCTAACTTGTAATTTCGAGATATATGACGCCTGTTTTGGGGCACGTAAATGCACGCTCGCATCCATTTCTATAATTGAGCTGAATTTTTGCACACTTCTTCCTTTCTGTCCAAGTTTTGTTTTTTAAACTCGATATTCTGGAACAAATCTGATTCTTTTTATCGCCCCATTTGATTTAAATGTTAACTGCGTGTGCATTTAGTAACTTTGGAAATAGTAGCTTGTAAAAACAGGTTGTAAATAAATCAATATAAATATTTGGATCGTAAGAATGCTTTTGAATTTGTTTAAATGTAGAGCAGCTATTTGAAATCACCAAGGGATAACAGAAAATTTACAGTGCAGTGTTTTACATAAGTTTAAGACAGGCTTATTGATACTTTATAATTTAATTTGAAAACCTTGATTTATTACAATTGATTGTTGTGCAACTTAACAACACTTATATCTAACAAAATTTTCACAGACGTTAAACGCGCTTTGCAAGACATTTGACAATTAGTTCACATTTGTTAAAGCTTATCTTTAAATGAAGGGCTGAATTAATACATTGTAGCAGTGATACAATTTTTTGCCCATTACTTTTGTAGAGTGGCATAAGTTATTTCGTAAATTTATCAGTAGTAATTTTAGATTGCAAAGTTTTAAATATTTTCTCATCTCCAACACAAATACAGCATAAGCCCAACTAAGAGTGTCAAGTGAATGTAAAACACCACTGCAATATTATCTTTCATTGATTGGCCACCTACTTTCAACGTTGCATTTCTTTCATTTATCATCATATCCTTCCAGATTTTTACCCTTTGAGACCACCCCTTCCACAATTCAATGACTCCTGAGTGCTGAAGGGATCTCACTCTCATAGATACGTAGTCGGCCATAACCTGAAGGTGAAGAAACTGCCAATTTTCATACATGTAGCCATACGGTTTTTTACTTACAGCAATATCAAGTTTGTTCACTCCTTTGGAGGGCAGCTTGTATTTGGTTTCTTCTATGTTTTCCAACACATCAACATAGACATTTCTTCCACAGTGCGAAACTTTTGCAATCAAATACTTCATAGTTCGCAAGTCTATTAATTCATTTAAATCATTAGGCACGTATATCACCACTCTGTCAGTTTTGGTAATGTTTGATTGCTTCATTGATTGAAGCTTTCCAAAGAGTGTGCCGTTCGGTTTTATTCTTAATTCATGGTCATCCTGAGTTGTGATTGATTCCTCTTCTGCTCCATACATTGCATTATATAGTTCCGAAATGAGTGGAGGAGAATAAATTGTAAAGTTTTCTTTTAGCAGTTCTTCAAAATACTCCAGTTTTTTTGCATTAATTGCGAGATCAGCTGTTGATATTTTCTCCTTGATAAAAGAATGAAATTACAACTGCAGCCAGAATCCACGAGCCCCCAATCCACCTTACTCTATGAATATAGTGAGTACTTTGACCCATAAGTACAATGAAAGCAAATGCCATTGGCATTAGGTCAATGCAAAGTGATTTGGGCCCACTTTGCAATACCTTATACAAGAAGGCTCCACACCAGGTTCCTGCACACAGTAGTATTATCCATGTTGTCAAGTCAAAAGCAGAAATATACCGATGAGGGACAAAACCCCGGGTCGCTTGGTTGGAGTGCATGTAATAAAATGTACAAAGTGCTCCTTTGTGTTATAGAAAATCTCTCCAAGTTGGTGTGGTTCTACGTTGCTATGTTTTACAGAAAATAAACCGCTATGATAGAGCTCTGGGGAGACTACGTATGTAAGATTTGTAAATAGCATCTGATCAATAATGTATTGGAGGTCATCTCCGTTTGTTTTCCAATCCAATAGATATTTAACTTTGCTTGTAGCGATTGTGAATTCACCCAAGAAATCCACTAGTACTACTTGTGAGTATTCACGACGAAAATTTTCAAACTTTGCTAATTGATTCCAAGCTGTTGGATCATACTCCTGAAAGATTGGCGTTGGCACGTTGTTTATGATGTGTCTCAAATCCAAGCATTTCATAACTAAAGTATACGCTGTAATAAATGACTGCGTGCTTTCAGAATACTTGATACCAAATACAAATTTTGTCGGTGCAGAATTGGTACTTCCATACCGAAATTGGCTCATCCAAAACATGTCAGTAAAATAAAAAATGGTTTGCTTATAATTGATAGATTCGTGGTGAGCCATGGGTTTAGCCTAATTCAACACAAGCAAAGTAGAGGCCAGTTCGGAACAATGAAAACGAAGTAAAACTCTTGTCAGATTGAACACGGTAATCAAAAATCGTGGATAAAAGTGAAATTTCCATGTTTCCAAAGTTGTTGAGCAATGGTATTTCCTCCTTGGATTCAAATTGACGTGGGCCCACAATTTGCAACCGTTCGGCTCCACGTAGATCTGAACGAAGCAGGTTGTTTTATAGTGAGGTGGGGCAAAAAACTTGAAACCGTTTCCAACTGCAAAGCGTTCCTCCCGTCACATGACATACCTCCATAGTCTAAAACTTCACCGTGTACTGTGTATATATAGCGGGATAATATGATTGGAAAATTTAGAGGCTTCATGTTATATTCGTCGCCGAGTTTGCTGCCATTCTGTGAATTATTCACAAAGTAAAATTGTAAAACATAAACATGAAAATATATATTTGTTAGTATTTATGTTCTTACATTGTGATTAATATCGTTCATGACCAGGTTTACACTGCAGTTCCGAAAAATATCCAACTCCTTTCCTAGGTTTAACAAAGTGCCCCGAGCACATTTTGTACCGAAATAGAATCCAAGTACAAGCACGAAGGCTTTGACAGTTGAGCTGAAGACAACCATTATTACCAGTAGCTTGACTAAAGAATATGATATACGTTATAACATATTTTCCTTATGGATGTTTATGAACTAGTATACAACGGAATTCGACAAGTTCTGGATTATAATATTACCTCAATTGTTGATAAATGATGTCTGTCACAGAAATAACATGTGGAGTACCTGTAGTTATTAGACAATATATATCTGCAATAAATAATAGCTTTAGTTTAAATCTAAGCAGTTTTTGTTATATTCAAACAATACTGAATTTACATATAACTACGTCAAGAGTTTACGAAGCATCTAATAAGAATGCTAACTTTCTAACACCAAGCAACGCAGACACCAACGCATTTGTTCAAGGTTTTTTGCAAAAGATTTAGTCCCTACCTTTGAATTTTATCCTACTTAAATCTCGCGTGTACTGAGTTATTCTGCCAAGATAATCTGTTAAGTAATTTAAATGTCTGAGTATTTTCCCATTACATTTATCTGGATATGAGATCAGCACTTTTAGTTGCTTGCTGTTGGTAAAAACTGATGATATCTTGCACATAAATTTACATGTAATTTCCTGTGAATCTGGAATTTTAATTGAAAGCATGTTAAAAACTTAGCTTTGGAAATTGAAGCAGTTTTCCACCGTGTATTTTAATTTGTAATTAATGTTGAGTAAGCGGTGTAGAATGTCAAGCTAACAAACAATTACTTTGCCAAAAAGTGCTACAAACTGGTCTTGATGGCAAACAATTAAAATTTGAACGCAGGTCTAGACCAATTATTCTATACAAGCCAAGCTGACTAAATTTAAAGAAGTAATTATTTTCGTGCTAGAAAACTGTCTGCCCCAGTTGAGCCGCTTTCGAAAATTTGGTAGATTTTCAGTTATAAAAATTTGTATTAGTTTTATTTTCAAACACTTAAAACTTATATTACGGTGCTATAGTTGATTTAAACTAGTTTAGTTGAAGAGAATATAGATTTTCAACGATTTTAGCATATAATTTTCTTTCAAAATTTAGCACGCATTTTTTCGAATTGTTCGGACCGATGTTACAATAAACGATCCGGACTTTGATAACTCAGTATGTTCAATATTCCAATCCGATGTGACTGGAACAACTTTTACTCAAGACGCTTTTACCACTCAAATGCACTTTTTAACAATTCATTTATTAATAACAACAACAGTTAATTTTGACAATTACAATCAATTCTAGCAAGAACACTCAATGCACCCAACGTCTGGGTCAAAGCGTGTGACATACAATTAATAATACAAATTCTACGAGCAAGCTACTGAAAACTAACTAACTACGAATCACCTGCTTTTTCATTTGACCTTTTCACTTTTTCACAAGATACACGCATCATGAATTTCATATACATCAATAACAAATTACTTCCTTGACGACTATAAGTTGGGACATGCCCGTATACGCATCACTACAGGTAGGTATGGGGCTAACTGAGATACCACCTTAAAACTATGATAACACTAAAAGTCCATTACTAACTTTTCTAATAATTATAGAATATGTATTACAGACTCCAACAATCATAATGACCCTACTCTTATCAAATGCCTTTAAAGTTTAGGACTTCAAATTTCAAGAACAAAATATACATATTTTTACATGCTAAGTATATACAAACGTATGTATCGGCTCCAACACGAATGTCAAAACACCCTAAGTGTAACCCAAAGGGAAAGCTGTCAGCTAGTACACTAGTATGAAAAGATCATCGGATTTGTTGCTAATAACAAATGCAATCTCGTGCAGTAGAAGACCGTGTATCGAAATGATTTCGGCGAAATCAAACAGCTTTGTTGTTCATCCTCTAAAAAGTCCACTAAGCACTTCCTCTTTGATATTGGGGTAATGAGACACAGGTCAAAGTTTACAACTTTTGTTGTAGATTATATGCTAAATATGTAAAAGAAATAAAAAAGGTATTTGGAAATATGATTCAGGCATTCAAAAAAGGTCCTCTATATTTATATAAATTGCTGTAAATCGTTTTCCGTCAAAAGCATCATGTATCCAGATTTTCCCCACTGCATAGGCTCCTACTTTCAGAATTTTTGCTCCAAACATGTTTCTGTAATCGATACCAATACCTAATAACAATTGATAGCCGGGTTATCCTGTTTTGTCGGAATATGTGAACAGGTAGTAAGCCTAACAGGATTTGATGACATATTTTTTCAAATTGTAGTTAACGATAGGTAAGGTGAATTATTACGACGCACCATGCGCTGGTTTTTGGTGCAGAAACTAATCTACGTATTACCGAAACTTTGCGAAAATGTTTTGCAAATATTCATATTGCCAGTGAATATTCATATTGCCAGCAAATATTCATATTGCCAGCAAATATTCATATTGCCAATGAATATTCGGTCAGACTCGACTAACGTGCGTCAAGATGGCGTCCATTACCTACCATTACCTATTACCTACTATTACCTACTTTTATTACCTACTATTACCTACTATATTACCTACTATTACCTACTATATTACCTACTATTACCTACCATATTACCAGCTATTACCTACTAATTTGTACTCAAAATTGATCTGGGTTGAAGTACCAGCCGCCGGAAGACACCGATGCTATTATCACCTAACAGGATACGTGAGCTACCAACTTTTTATCAGTAACAAATAACCAAATATAACCAAACCAATACATTTAAGCACATTCAGAACTAAGGGTTTGGTTATAATTGGTTATTAGACTAATTTAATGTTGTTCAGTGACCTCTACTTCAACACAAATCGATTCAGCGTAAAAAAAGTAGGTAATAAGTAGGTAATAGTAGGTAATAAGTAGGTAATAGTAGGTAATAAGTAGGTAATATAGTAGGTAATAAGTAGGTAATAAAGTAGGTAATAGTAGGTAATATGTATTTGTAGGTAATGGGCGCCATCTTGACGCACGTTAGTCGAGTCCGACCGAATATTCATATGAAAAGCAAAACTCATATTGACAGCCAAATATTCATATTGCCAGCGAATATTCATATTTGCATCAAATACTCATATTGACAGCAAATATTCATATTGCCAGCAAATATTCATATTATTCATATTTGCAGCAATACTCATATTGACAGCAAATATTCATATTGCCAGCGAATATTCATATTTGCATCAAATACTCATATTGACAGCAAATATTCGTATTTTCAGCAAATATTCCTATCGAAAGCAAATATTCATTTGTCAGGTCAAATGACAAATTCTTCCCAAATATGATTTGATGAAACATAAACTGTCAAAAATGTTAACATGTATTTCAAAAATACTTTATATGGAGAAATATTTATTTTTTGTAATCCTTTTACAGGTTCTCTGCACGAGCATTTGACATGAAACCGGATGCATAAATCATTCCTGCTGAAGGTAAATATCACACTAGAATTTTCAGAGCAGACAAAAGTCACTTCTCTTGACGGTGTCTGGTCGCACTCGCAGAGCAGCAATATATTGTGTTTTAACTAGCTCTATCCTAAATTCGTTTTTGAGTGGCATAGGTTGAACATAATTCCATTTCTTTAAAAACCATTTTTTACTAAAAATATCTCAACATGTTTATTGGAGAAAATCTTATTCGCTTTCTTAAATTACACTTTAAAATAGAGAAACTTCTGGGCATAGGTTGCTTTAGTTTTTCATCGACGGACAAGGTAGTTCTGGACAAACAGATAAACGAAAAATGGAACTATCTCAAATTGTTTCTGCTTGCAATCTTCACCTTCATGTTGTGGTATCAACTTCTTCAAAACTTAGGTAGTGAATCTTTGGTGACCACATCAAAATCTTTCTTTTTTGCTACCGCATATGGCGTGTATTGCTTGACAAATTGGAAAATGTTACAAAGGCGGGAAAATGTAATTCAAAACTTCAATTTGTTTATTCAATTTGAGAAAAACAATTTGGAAGGTGAGCCTTGTACATGATCTATTAAATGGAACTGCACATATTAACAATTTAAATATGAATGCATTTTTTCCTAGAAGAACCCAATTTGAAAATGTCAACTCCCTCAGAGGAGCTGCGAATGAAGTTTACTCTTTTTGTCGGCTGTGCGTTTTCAATAACGGTTGTCATATTTTACACAATTCTTCAATGGACCAATTGCAATTCCATGACAATTTTTTATTTCTTGATTCCAAAATGTCAAAATTCAAATCGAATCATCATTTACCTAATGGCTATTTCCGTATTCACCATTCCATTTCAATGTATTCCGCAACGACTTTGGTTTTATAGCTGACATTTGTTTATTGCAGGCGTATTGTTTACGTCGATACTTGCAGTATTGTAACCGTCTATTGACTTTGAAACCAGATAAGCACACTTTGCATTTGCGTTATGTCGAACCCAGGTTTTAAGCCCGCAGTACAATTTATTGCAGCAGGATGGTTTGTTATTGTACTTTCTGGCACTCGATGTTGTATCAATTACAATCCCGATATTTGTGATGGTATCTTCAGATTCTACAGTATCATTTCCTGATCTGCTGCTATTTTCAGTCGTTGCGCATGACGCATTGCTATTTCTTATGGTGAGCTCATCTTTCATGGCTCCGTTGCACTCGGAATCACAGAATTTCGTTAAATCTGTGACTAAAAGGATTCTACCCAACTGCCAAAGTACGAAACAGAAGAAATGGATAAAAAGTTATATACGTGCAGCTGGGCCAATCAAGGTTAATCTGGGTTATTCAAATTACTTTGAAAAATTAACTCCACTAAATCTTGCTTGCTTCTGTTTCGAACAGATTGTCAATTTGCTGATGACAAAATAATATAAATATACTTTTACACATACCAAGCAGTCAAAGGAGTGCTATGCATTCACACTGTATCTCCCTGTACCATTCGTGAAAGCACGACTTGTAGCAAGCACCACTTACTTCCTCAATGATTCATTAATAGAGTCTTTCATAACTGCACTTTATAACTGTGAAATGAAAGTCAACACTGTAAAGGAATCAGTTAAAACCACCCATCGTCACTATTATATTTACGAATGCATCATATAATGCCTCAACATATTTGATGAAACACGTCATGAGTTTGTAGTTTATATTCTTAGAAGCAATTCAAAGAAGCATTTTACTGATGCTCATTCTACTCTGTGATAGTCAGTCAAATGGTATTCAGCAACATGGTTTCCAACTCGCTTTTGTGTTTGTAAACGCGAAAAAATGGACATGTACTTTTACGCTAACCACCATTAGTTGTGATCGAGTTGTCATAAGAACTTGATTAAACCACTTTGATTGATAAATCAGAAACCAAAAGTATCAAGCTCACCAATACGGGGCAAAGTGGAAACAGTTTCAGATCTCAGCAACACGATTAGAAATTATTTTAACTAAAGCCTATATCAAAGTATATTTATGCGACAATGACAAATATGCTGAAATTGATAATTACGTTCCTCCGTAAAATCTGCTGCGGTGCTTGTTGTTCATTTTTACATCTCAAGCTTCATATAAAAGTTCCTTTTTTGCAATTATGCTAGTTTCGTATTTGTTTTCCACGTGGAGTGCATGGTGCATGAATGAACTTCAGTAAGTAAATCTCCTGAAATAGTACATGCCATCGTGAATGTTCTATAGAAGAATGTTATACTGAAAACAGTCATACTTTAAACGAAGGTTTCAAAGGAAACTCAGAGAAGCAGATACGCAAATTCTTAATTTAAAATCACGAAGGGTTCTTCCAGCCTCTGTAAAAGTTACTACACTAGAGAAACACTTGTACTAATCGGTCAAAAACGTAGCTACAAAATCTGATTAAATTTACAAACGGAAAACGAATATTATGACAAAGCAAAGGATTTACAAAAATCGACAAATTTTTTAATGGTAATCTAATAATCTAAAAGGGGTAATCAGGTTTGTTTCGTCTAACGAGGTTAATTCTGACGAATTATTATCTCGTTGACCTTAGGTTTGACCAGCATTAAAAAAGTGAAAACAAAGAAAAGCAAAACTATGAAAGGATAAATATGTGTGCAGTGTGCATATTTGAATTCATATTTACAACATGATATTTTTATTTCACAAGTAACTTCATGTACAACTCATAGCACCTACAGTGGTATATCAAAGTTTTGAATCCATACATATCTCACTGTAAGACACCAAAATAACTAGTACGCAATTCCGCCGTTCCTGTAGCTCTGAACGAGTTGGAGTGTGGCTGTCAATCACACTGGCAATTTGTTGACTCGGGAACTGAGCCAGAACTGAAGTAATGTTGCTGGCATAAAGAGTCATCAGCTTTTCCAATTTCCTCTTCCACGCTTGCAGGGATACTTCCAGAAATGGAAGAGATAGTCTCTTGAAACTCAAGGAGAGAAGGGTTGGATCTCTCAGTGCTTTCATGGACTTATTAATTAGTTCTTTAACCTTCTGGCTGAAATACGAGTCTGGAAGACAATAGCCATTGAGTACATTCTCGAGCGTGGTTTTACAAGATTGGTAGACTTGGTTTAACTTGTCTCCAAGGACGGGCATCACGTTGTCACTCCAACCAAAATATCCCAAGAGTTTTCCAGCAGATGGGGATCTGAGGAGAGTGGGATCGTTCTCCTTCTCAAACACACAGGTAAAGTTCCCAATAACGACCCTCTAGTGGTCAACCTTTTCTTCATCTCCGTGAAGACACTTTGCGTGTCTATTAAGACGAGGAGTTCATCATCCGACGTTCTATGAACCTCTACCTCCTTGATGGAATTATTCATCACCAGAATGTATTGGTTTGGCCCACCTTGTAACTTGGTTCCTTCATTAATGAGTTCCACGCTCACAGTATTCCTCAACGTGTGGGCTGAAACGATTTGTCCTTTCTCCAGGGAAGTTTGGAAATTTTGGAATGCATTAAATATTGTCTGGTCAGCCAAATGGATAGCTCCGAACAGTACCAGTGGCGGAGCTAGTGACCCGGAGGCCGGGGGCAAGGAACATCATGGAGGCCCCCGGCCTTAACAAAAAGTTCCTTATCTTATCTTTTTGGAGATTAGATAAAAGGTAGTAGTTATACCGCTACACTCTACCTCAAAAAAGTAGAAAAATTGTTTCTACTCTCACTAATTTGATCCTCTCAACATTTTTTATGGGCAATTTCAGCAGCATGCAACCCAACCGGCATACATCGCACAGATCGTAACGATATCGCTTTTCAAAATCGAAAGCTTTATCGCACCGAATCGTTAACGAATCGTATACGAAAAGAAGGCTTTTTGTCCGCTACATCTTAGCGATAGTGCATCGATATCTTAGCGATCTGTAGAAAAGATATCTATACGTGGTCGGGCAGATATCGCTCAGTTTATGTTAACGTATTGTATATATGCAAATTTGTAGTCGGAAAGATGTCGTAAAGAAATAGAACAGAGTTAGTTCAGTTTAATTTTGAATAGTCTTTATTACATAATAACCGGCAATTTCAATTCAAACATTGTTTACATAATAATTTAACAAGTGCAATTATGAAGTAAATGACTATAAACCAAACTAAATACCATATTAACTTAAATTGTTATCTTCCAGGAATGCGTTCTCCGTTGACCTTTGTCCAGCAGCTAGTCTTGCCTCGTTTCTACTAAAATAAAAATGTTAAAATGAGTTCAGTTTGTTACAGATATAAAACATGAGACAACAACGCTTACATTACTAACTTCTTTGTGAATATTCGATCCGCTGCTTTCTTCAACAGTTTTGGAACAACTAGATTCACCAAATCCCGAGTAACATCTTGTCGTTGCGAAATCCTTCCGTTCTTCCGTAGTTAATCCAACATGACATCTAACCAAATAATTTATCGACTCATATAAATGTATTTTTTAACGCAAATGAATGTCGGGATGCTTGTTTCTTCGATGTTGGTGCATTTGATTTGGTGCCACGAACCAGCCACATTGATTTTCTCCACAGGTTATCGCTTTGGAGTCCGGGACATGCAGTTGAAGATGGTTCTTGATGGCACGTAAGGTTGCAAAGAAGGCTGGACAGGAGCTGCATTTGTATCCGGTTCTGTTTCCGTTTCCTTTGAAGGTTTTATAGCCTTTATTTTTGAAGACGGGTAGCTTTTTTAATAACCAGAGCCTCTTCCTGAGCTAGTTCCTTTATACGGTGAGTACGGAGGTGCTTCCACAAGGAATCACCCAGAATGAGAAGATCACAGCCTGGCTCTGGACAGAGGGTAGCACGGCGGACTTTCCAACCAGTTTTCGGAGAGTTGGAGGATGTCGCTGGGAAAGAAACGGAACATGTTAGAAAAAATGACAATTTGTATCAATAAAATTTGCTGCATACATTTTCTTATAAAGATCTGCTTCCGTTTCCCCTTCAGAGAATGAATTTCCTGCTGAGAATCCTCCTCATCGTCGGAGGAAAGGCACATGGAGTATTCGGGGCAGAGATGTTGGCAGAAGAGTCGCTATCATCATTGTCAACGTTTTCCTCTCGACTGCAAGGGTCAGGAAGTCTCAACGGATCCAAGTTTTCACCAGAGAGATTTATCTTCATCCCATTTTTAGCCGGAATTGGTGTCTCTAGCTCATCCAAAGACCTTTGATAATCTGGAAACGAAAATAGCAGTTCAAATTACTTCATCTGTGTTTCTAATTTTTGAGTAAAACAAATTACCGAGAGTCTCACCCAAGCTTAGGTTTTCAATTTCTATCTCATTCTCGTCGCCAACTTTAGTTTCTTGAAGAATATCAACAATATAATCCTCTTCTGATGAATCCCAGAACTCAAACGGTTTGCTAGGCGAATCCGGAACAAAAGACGAACATGGACTTAAAACGGCATCTTGATCGGTTTCCTCCATTTCATTAGTTTTTTCTTTGATTTGTGAGTATTCTACATCAAAATTTGCAATAATCACCAAGAGAATCTGATGAAAAGGCGAGATCTGGCGTAAACTTGTGATAAACACACAAAAATTGTCGAATTTTACCACAAAACAAGTTTTAATGCTTTATATCATCTCACCTTTCATTGCTTCATTCCTAATTCGCTCCCAAATAGGATACCTTTCTCCTTCTGGCTCCGTTAATTTACTCTGGAAGATTTTCTCCATCAACACTGCCTCCAAACCCACGGGCTTTCACTCCAGCTTGTAAAGTCTGATTTTTGCAGAGCTGTTAAAATTACATTCTTTGGAGTTGAAGTTACAAATTACAAAATTACTTCTCCAAAAATCTGCTTGAAAATTACAAAATACGCAATTTTTCTTCTGCCAACCTCTTGAAAATTACAAATTACAAAGTTACTTCCCTAAAATCGTTCTTGAAAATTACAATTACAAGTTACATTTATAAATTTCGGCTCCCAAAATTACAATTACAAATTACATTTTTTGTAATTTGTAATTGTAACTTGTAATTTTGTGTTCAATTTTAAATAGAATAACGAAAAATTGAAAGTCGTTTTCATAATCTAAAGCATTTTGCAACAGAATTTTTAACTTTTAACTATTTATTAAGGTTTTGAAGCCTATTCTTGTGAGTTTTTAGCGATCGAGATGAATTGCACTGAAAATTACATTTTACTAAAAGTTACATTATTAAAAATCCACTTTCAAAATTACAATTTCAAGTTACTTTTTGACAATCAAAGTCTTAAAATTACAAATTACAAATTACTTTTGGAAAACGAAAGGCTGAAATTACAAGTTACAAATTATGTAATTTGTAATTTAATTACAAATTAAGTTACTGTAATTCGAATTACTAACAGCTCTGCTTGAGAGCCACTTGAGCTGGAGAACCTCATTAAAATTCCTTACCAGCTTTCCACATTCGTAACAAACGTTTATCCAGTTTTCCGGTTGAGATTTCCCCTCGTTGATCCCCAGTAGCTTGCACAAAACTTCATCATTTAACTTTAGGACCCACTTCAGGATAAAGAAAGTTTTGAGGTGTCCATGAATCGCGGAGTCTTCCCCATTGTAGACGCCAAAATAGCCCTTCGCAAAACACTATCGGCAACAGTCTACAGTGGCTTCGAAAGTTCTAAAACACGGACCACCTCCGGCAGGAGGAATGTGAAACGGGAACTTTGAGCACAATGCAAAATGCTCGGAATCGACTAATGTTCCCTTCAGGAATGATTCTAAAGCAAACTAGGAACGAAACGGGAACTTTCCCGGAAGTGAAAGTCAATTTTCCCCTTCTGGGAATGAACAAAACGAACAAAAGTTCTTAGGAACGAAATAAAAGAAACAACAACAAAGTTCCAATTTTTACTGTGTTTATTGCAATACTTTAAGCAAAATAACAACCAGTAAATTGACTCTTCTTCGAGCTCATATCGTTCTCAACGAGCAAAGCGAAAGTGAATACCCAATACAAAGTTGGGTCCCTTTTTATACTACAGCGAACAAAAGAACCAATCTACATAAATTATAATATGACAAAGTTCATACAAATTATGTTAATCTTAAGAGCTAACAAAAAGACGGATTAGGAACACATTTCCTTATCAGTCCCGTAAATGTGAAAAAATCGGTCTGGTTAAAGTTGGAACAAAAGAAAGTGAAATGAGTTTTCTTTTCAACTCCAATTAAGCTAATCTACATAACGCTGACCAAGCGCAGACAACGTACGGTCAATGATATAATTAACCTAAACTAAATTCCGCAGCTATACCCATCATTCCGAAAACACGACAGAGGTTTCTTCAATGGGAGCCTTCAGTTTCTCCGCACAAAAAAGACAGTTTGCACTTCTCCCTCCATTTGGGTCTTAGTTTAATATTCGAAAAAAATTGGATTAGTTTTCTATCAACAACACTTTACGTTACAAGTTTCCATCGCGTAGCAACGCAAAATTCCCAGGGAGGACAAAAATCAGCGAAATTTTTAGCTTCAAAAAATCTTC
>LJIJ01003076.1:0-21477 GCA_001718145.1 Orchesella cincta | reverse complement strand
GTGTTTTGTTACTTAATAGCCTGCATAGTAAGCTATCTTTATCATCATAGGTTGCATATTTTGCATACATGCGCCTTAATGATCAAAAAATTAGGTCCGGCTATAGAAGACACAACAATAATCCGCTAGTAGCTGGACTTGACCCCAGGATGGCCCGCGCTGGTCCCTATAGGGGTAAGTCCGCTATGCTCGGTTCGCGTTCGGGACTTGATAGTGAGTAATGGTTGCAACATTATGAAAGAGTGTTACGGAAGTCAGCCGCGATTGTTTAGTAGAAGAACAGAAATTTGCACGAAAATAGTAAGAAGGTTTAAAATGATTAATTAATCACCAAACTTTAGATAATAGTCATGCAATACAATATTCAAATACCTGATCAAATGCTGAATGGCATGAAGATAGCCTTATGACAAAAAATTGGTCGCGTCAGTTTGGCTTTCTTTTTATTGATAATGAAACAAAGAATATTAGCAATATGAACAGAGGAAGAAATGGTTCGAATATGAATATGAGTGACCATAATTTAATCTCGCCAAGCTGAATCATCCTATCAGGATGTTTTTTGTTTAAATGAGATTAGTTTCGTTGTTAATTCACTGCAATAAGTTGATTCATGTAATATTTAAACTCCTCAATGCTTACTGAATGGCTGTCCTACTCTTGCCTGTACTGCGCACATTTTAATGATTGACCTTTCTATACGACAATTTATAAGGCATCCCTTTGTTGATTTTCGAATACTGGCAGTTACTTATAATGATGAATGTTGGGGAAGTCATCAATATAATTGTATCTAAATCCGGTTAACGCGTAAGGTTAAAGATGGAGCTCATAAGATAAAACTCCGTGAATCTAGGCTTCATTGACAAGCTATGAAATTTTACGGTAAAAATATAAAACACGAAACCTCAATGTCTGGAGTAGAATTGTAGCTAGCATACTTTGTATACTGGTTTTATTTTACTGTAGTGTAAATTAAGTTGCGAGATATAATCACGAAATTGCATATACCATGTCAGGTTGATGATTGACCGCAACGGAGAAAAGTACGTGTATTTGTGTTTAATCTATTCTTGAAGTTCTCCGTTTTCAAACTTAATTTGTGGTCAGAAGATACTAATATATAATGGAATAAGGCTTGAGAAACTCTCTAAAAATCAAGGAGTAAACCAAATGTAATTTTGGAAATGAAATATTATTATACGTCAAATATTTAAGAGACTGGATTATAATTTGAATGTTGCTTGTGTGTTTCTCTGTTAAGAAAGAAAACAAGGTATTAATGGTTAAAACATATTATATTGTATCTCATATTGTACTTATCTCTTTTTCATTATGAGCCAACGTACGATATTTGCTGGCTAACAACGGCACCTTTTTCTTGGACCCTTCTGATGTGTGGTGTTGTGCTAAACTGTTTGAGTGTTGCACATTTATTGATTGGGAGTTACTTCCCACCTTACTTGCACTTGACAATTTACAGCTGAAGAGAAGTAGAAACGCAGACCCGAAGAAGACTGAATGCTATGTCATTCTCATCTGCTGTTTAAATTATTCTTATAAATGGATAAGGATACGATAAGCTGTACTGTTAGACGACAAAGATGGGTGCTTAACGGCCGACGGGACGGTGTTTTCCTGTGAAGGGTCGGTGGATAAGCGAAGATTAAAATGTGTGTTAAATCCAATCATGGCTGATACTGTCTACAAACAATTGCATTTTTTGACACGGATATTAATAAATATGTCAAGACCCTGTTGAATCTATTACTTATTTATTAATACATGCTCCTGATAAATAACCAATGGCTTCCAGGTACGTAAATTGTAAGGATACAATGACAGGCTATTGGCCCATCATATTGATTCCACATTTTTACGACTTGTTTTCGTGCAAGACATATCGAATTCTCACATCTCGTATAAAGTAATTAGCAAAAGACCCTATTACAATTCATACCTTACAATACGACCATAAAAGCGCGAATCTAACCACTATCTCCTTAAAGTTTGATGTGTGATCTAAATATTCGATTGAGTAAATACTCATCATATATGCTATATTTTCTTTTCCCAAGATACTAACAACCAAGTTTATGAACGTACGTGGCTTTTTGTATCAGTGAAGTATTTACACAAATAGGTGAGATTTTCATTTAGTCGGCCAAAGCCACTTTCCTAAAAAAGTGATAGGCTCTCATAAAGCTGAATTTACCTAAAAAGAATGGGTAAAGGGTCTTTTTCGACGATCACATAAATTTGTGCCTTGAATCAATATTTTAAACCTAATTAACCATCATGGTGTAATGGTGTAAGACAAACAAGGCATAAATACAACCTGCTCAAACAAGAACTGGAAGGATAACCTTTCTATTCATGCCTGATTAACAAGTCAAGAAATATTACGAAAGGCTTTCGGCGCCATATTTCTAGTTATTGATTTTGAGTTATTAGTCGATATTTGGGGCATCGTGTGCGCATTTTCTGCTTACAATATGTACTAAATATATAATAATATACATACATATTGCAGTACGTTTCAAAGTATTTTTAAATGTGATTGGATGTTTTAATCGCAAGATTTATTTGTTGGATGGTAATACAAATACATTTTTAAACTGAATTTCTATAGTCTGCATTATACAGCAATTATTCGGTGTTTAAAAAAAAGGAAGGCGGTCATTTTCGCGAGGTTTATTAATAAAGCAATTAACCATAAATGAGTCCACCTCCATATGCTGGGTAGCCACATATACGGATCCAAGGCCATTGAGCCACACATACCCAGTCAATTGGGTTTGTGGAGCTGGGTTAGAAGGGTAGCGCAAAGACCATTGCGACGAGAAGAAGGACAGCGAACTGGAAATGTTTAACATTTAAGTAAGAAAACGTGTGGAGAATTCCAATTATATTATTTATTTGAAATTTTCTGAAATACTTACAAGTCTGGACATCTTGGTTTTTGGGTTGAGTTGACCACGAGTGTGTTTTGAGTATTTGTTGGTGATTGAGGGCGAGGTGAATCTGATACCTGGGATCTCAACTTCTGGAGTTATTTATACCAAAATGATTTTGAAAGACAACAATAGTATTGCTAATATTCAGTCGTGCTCAACAATAAATTCGAGCGTGCGATGAAAAAACAAATTTATTGAGGAAACCTTCAGCATCATCACATCACAATCGAATGGATTCTGTCATACTTTTTGTGGGAAAGGAAAAACTATTACATAATCAGTTTTTTCTCATCATACAATTTTTTACTACAATTGCGACCCTCAACTTCCAGAAGAGTTGTAACAAAGGATGAAGAATGTATAAAAAAAATTAGCTGCAGGCAGTGTGCTTTGTTTTTTCTGCGATCCCCAAAACGTGCATCATCATTGTATATTTTTTTTGCACCATCAACAACCTTGGATTAACACGCCTTGCAAGCAGTTTGCAGTTGCATGTGTATCTCAACTGCAATCAATGTTATATATTATAAGTTGACATTTACAGCTGGATGATTTTTCTTTAGGCTCGACATGAGTGTGAGATTTAGTTATCTATGCTCTTTACAAAAATTGCATTTCACAGATTGCTGTAGATTGCTATAAGGCTTATGTTAAAATGTGACTCAATTTTCAGCGCGGAAAGTTCCCAAACTTAAGTTTATGTAAAAATTTATTATTTATGCCCAATGATACAGTAGGTAGTGTGGAGCACATTTATTTTGCCACGTTAGTCAGTCAACTGAGGAATTAAAATGAGGAATTTCCGATTGATTGCCGGTTGCAAAACCAAACCAAGTTAACCTCAAACAGACGTAGTAGGAATTAAACATCTTAGACGCTCTTCTGAATATTATGGATCTTATTTAAAATATCCACGGTGATAGGTCCCACATCTTCCCTAATGGTGTAGTTATATATTATGATTTTAGACGTAATTTGTTAGCTGAAATATTAAATTTCTAAAATAAACACCTGTTTAATTAAACTTGTTCAAATGGTAAACGCTAGGTAAGAAACATTAGTATTTACAATTAAAAATTGGTTTTTGAAGATTTGCTTTGATTACAGTTCAGAACTTTGGGATGATGATGCCTAATTATCAAAAACTGAAAGGAGTTTTTTTGATAGCTCGATTGATAGACGTACTTACAGGAGACTTTTTTTTAAATCCTAACTCCCACACCTTCAGTTTCTCCGGCAAGCAATTCTATGAAGTAGTACTGAATACACGTGTCTCAATTTAATTAGCAATTTTGTCGTCTCGAACTTGAAAGATACAAGGAAAGAGTTTACAACTGATCTTACAACTGATCCGCCTCTTCCAGCAGAAACTGGAAGTAGTGGCAGTTTTTTTTATAGTACTGTGATCGCAATCTGGATTCATTTTTGACTTCCACGTAGTCTTTATGGGAAATTTGGCAAGGGAAGACGAATGCAAAAAAAACGAGTTAAATAATAATTATTTATTTACACTTCTTTCATGTTTTATTTCTTAAGATAAAGTGAAACAAACAAATCAAATAATGGATTAAAATAGATTTATTGATGAGGTTTGAGAAGTAAGGACGTGCAATTGAAGCAATTATTTTTTGGACATGTGGAGTTTCCGTCTGAACAGAGGTTTTTGAATTTTTATGTTCAGTTTATTCCGTTCCTTAATTCTTATGAAGGTCATCTGTAACTTTCATAAATCATTCCAAAGCAAATACAAGCGTACAACTAAGATTACCGCGGATACACCTCAAATATCGGCCACAATCAACTAGTTGATGTCCACCTCATCTTTCTTGGCTCTTTTGCTTCCTTTTTATTCAATTTTGTATCTGAGCAAGATTGGGTTCATGAACGCCTGTATAGAATATGTGGTCAACCCGGACTCTTCCGAAGCCAATACAACCGAAGTAAGTTTATCAGCCCATGGGAAATCCTTCACAAGCCATAACACTTCCAGATCCCGTTCGCGGCCAGCAAACTCTTTGAAGATGAGCTTTCTCCGTTCATGTTTGGAAAGCTGTGACATCCAGCAGGGAGAAGAAGATCTTGCTGAATAAAGCATGCAAATTTTGTCCCTTCTTAAGAATCCAGTCATGCATTCCTGTTGTGATGTCAGATATTCAAAGCGAGAAAAATACGATTTAAACTTGGTCTTTTGAGAATATCTTCCACCAGTCCTTCTTGGAAAACACCCGATCTTAAAATCCGGATTTTCAAGTAGTTCTTCATGGCTGGATTGGGGCAAGTCGAAACGGTGTCAAAGCCTCCGTAGTCAAATGAATTTCAACAAAGTAAAGAGCGGACATGCTGAATGTAAACCATACACTGCAAAAAGTTCCCAGTGTGACGACGACCTCGTATTTTAATTTCGAGAGCTTTGTCAAGGCTTTGGAATAATGCTGCTTTCATGGAGAGCTAAAATCCATTTTTGCAAACTCAAAAACTCGAGAATTCTCCAGTTTCCCTTTTTTGTAAGAGAAATATTGTAATTCCTGTAAGAAGTAGGCAAGTGTAGACGACTGCAATGTACCATTCAGTAACGGAAAATGCTTCGCCTGCACGGATAAATTGACTGCGAGTTACGTAAACCCATGTGACGCGTGAGTGGACCCTTGTGAAGCCTAGTTTGGGTAGAATATATGGAAATGGATTCAGATCGATGCAAGAGCCATTTTCTCTTTCTCAACTTTCTCCAAAAATTCTATGTATTTCCGGGCTGTAGATGTGGATGAGTTGTTATTGATTGCCGACAAAGTTTTTGTATCTGCTTCAGTTTCTTGTTTGATTTTCATTTGAATGAGTACAGGCGACAATACAAAATTTCGTTTGAAAGAGTAGTATGATGAAAGTATGGGACTGATACCGAAATCCGCTGTTCCCGAAGGGTTTAAAGCCGTTACTGCTGAAATAAGAGAAAGTTTTCGTCCATGTAAATTGTGATGCAGGTTTGGAAAGAAGGAAGGAGTATAGCGAATGAGTTTTTTCGATTGGAGATCATATTTCGAAAGGAGGAGTAACTTCCTTTGGCAGTGGAAACACCAAGTTTTAGAAATGATGCAGGTTGCCCCAACTTCCTTTCGTGACACGACACAATTTCCATTTTATTTTGATACATATCAAAGGTACTGTCAGAAATGAAAGGAAGGCCTATTCCTGCATTGGGTTTCAAGTTTATGAAGATAAAATGAGCTCTGTTTATTGTTCCAGGAAACATGAAATTTTTCAAAAGCGGCCAATATTGGATGCTCCGATTTCCTCTGAAAACAGCTCCACCACCACCAATATTGTTGAATACTGGGGTTTTTTAAATGGAGAAGACCTTTTAAATTTAATTGCTGCGCCTTTGCAAATTGTTCCATTTGTAGAATCATCGTAGACATGGTCCAATGCTGCTCTTTCAAAGCTCTTGCGACAGATTTAAAAATTGAGTGTTCTTCTTTTCCTGTTGAAATCCAAACCAGATGAAACTGAGAAAAAGTTTCACTACGCCCCAACTGCGTGATAGTGCTAATCAGCACGTTTTTATAATCTTCTTGATTAATTTCTAAATTCCCAAAAGTTGTTGCTACAAATTTTAACGCAAGTATCAGTTGAAATAATACAATGATTTTCAACTGGGACCCCATTATGTGAGGTTGTCTGCAAAAGACGGCTCTAATATCAGAAAGGTCAACAGAGTGAGTAACGTTTGAATTTCCTTAAAGAACTAAAGTAGATTGTATGTATAAGCTTTTTATATGAGATCGAAATGTCGTAATGTGATGCGTGAGTACAATCATTTTTGTATTTGGATTGATGGAATAAGATATAAGACATAGGATAACGTAATGAAATGGTTTTTGTCAACTGATTTTTCAGAATCAACTGTAATTAAGTGTTCCCTCCAGCACGATCTTATATGCATGTACAGGTCTCCATCATAATGACATATGCCACGATGCAAAGTAATTGAGTGCGGGGGCAGAAACCTAATGCAGAAAGTATTCATTATTTATTTCTGTCTAACGTTAGGTTATTACAGTCAAGCAATAGGATTTTCGGGATTAATGTACTCTAGACGCTTGTTTCTCATAAATAAAGGAGATTTGAACATCAACTCTAGCAGTCTGCACGACAGTGAAATGACAGCAATTTTCTAAAGAGAACTGATGTTGATTTTATATTGACTAATCAGATTTTTAAGTATTCAATAAATCTTTGATCAGTTTCATCAACAAAGCTGGAGCATTCGGAATTGTTCTTGAACTTAACGTGATTTTTGTTTCAACGGAAGGAAAGGTCAGGAATTGATTTTGGAAATAATCCTGAACTCGTTTTAATGGGAAATAGTTGGAATGCTCAGATTATGTAAACTAAAATAGAGTACAGAGTTCCTATCTCAATATCAGACCTGAAATGAATTTTCCATTGGAATACACTGGTATTCAACATTACATAGTTGTAGTGGAACTGGTTTCAGAAGATATTATGATAACCAGTATTAGACAATTCCTTAAACACCTCATGTATACTGGAAGAATTCATCAAGCCCCAATACATTTTTTCTGAGTTTGAAGCCATATCGAAAGGACCTTATTCATTTTCAGTGAACTTGTTGACATGTACCGAAATTATGAATAAAAATATGTACACAAACCTTGCATTTCAGGATGTTTGTGTTGGGTTTGCATAGCTCACTCAAGGTTGTGTTTTTTGTTCAAGTTTTCCCAATTTTGAATGCAATCACATTAAAGTAATATTAATATTAATCACAATAATTAATAAGAATAATTAAGTAATATTAATCACACCTCATATTAAAGTAATAATAATACCACATTTTAACCAAAAACGTCTTTATTTATTCAAACCACTGCGGAAATTAAAACTCATGATTCATTAAGTACAGTTGTATTGATGTTGGCATTATGCTTTCTCTTGACGTTTTTCCCGATATGCGTCGTTTGTGCTCTATGTCAAGCTAATAAATACATGCAGTCTAGTTTAATTCACGGCAATTCATCCATCACTGACGATCTTTATTGATAGTATGAAAAGTATTTTACAAAAAAACCGTAAAGAATTGCTTCCGACGTACTTTAAATTCATCCATAAAAACAAAGCCTCAAGTTCGTGATGCGTCAAGTTCCCAATCCCCAGCGAAGATTTCAAGTTTTTTGTATGGTGGTAAAATTGCAATTAACAACCTAAACGCTATTTCCATCAAAAGTCATATTTATTTCAGTCATAGCGTTGAACAAAAACGCGACACTAACCAGTTTGAATGGGTGCAGATAAGTGAATGATTGATGAAATGAACTGAATTCTTCTTTATTGCGATAACACTAATGACAATGACGAATGACATTACTTCGAAAAGCACTGTACGCTAATGCGTATGAGGTTAGTTCCGTGAAAAAAACAGCCTCTGACGGACATGCGACAGCAGTAGTAAACCTATGAGTATCAATAAAGTAAACAAAATATCCTTTCACTTTTTATACTTTTAATTACTTCCTAAAAACATCAGTTGTTCAAGAACGAGCAGACTAATCATTAGAGCCAATATCAAAAATGTTTGTCCAACTAGCAATATAAACTACATCGCTTGTTCTACGTTGCCCACAAGTTCCTGTTAACTCTTACTCTAAGCTGTTACTATTTTTCAATATTCGTTTGAGTTTTTAGATGAAAATGGTTTATTCATTATATCTCCCGTTTGTTGTAGCAATCTTTTGGCAGAACTGTTTGGCATTTCCCATGGATCAATACGAAGTAACACTCAGACCATTGAGATAAAGAATTAGGTCTTAACCCAGTTTTAAAGTACGAAAATGTATATACTTTTTGTTTTAGCATGTTTGTGCCCCGAACCAACTGACTGTTGTAAGCGGAAACAATGTGGTCTGTGTGGTTCCCCTTAACAGCCAAAATCCTCCTGCACTCACACCTATTAACCAAGTTGTCGACGCAGCAGATAGTTCAAGTCAGCGAAATCGCACTGGAAATGGCTTGACGCCTTTGTCATTAGGTGAATTACTCCCAGCCTCGTCAGAGCCATTTCCAGTGCGATTTCGCTGGTTCAAGTCAATCGTCGGGTCAAGTTGATGTGCAGTCTACATCGAATGATATACAAACGCAATTCATGGTGGACCGACGGAGAGGTACAGCGAAATTCAAGAAAAAGCGTCTTCCCAAAGGACCCACAAACAGTACTGCTTTGTTAGCATTAAAATGGTTGAAAACAAACTTTTCTTGTAATAAAATGCTGATCCAGCTTGAAACAGAACAGCAGTACATTCAATAGGTTATTCATATTGATTGGCACACATGCGTTTACTAAATCTTATTGGATAGCATTGACGAACTACAAAATCGAAGACGACTAATTCACTTCATTTTTGTTATTCATTCATGTTTTTAAAATTAAGCAATTTAAACTTGAACGATTCTTGACCTGTGACAATTAAAAATGCAATGGTTCTCTGACAAAGAAATTTTACTGAATATTCAGTATTCAGGTTGTACATAGGCAACATTACACTTTGTAACTGTTTCGCCATCGCGTTCCAGAGAAGCATATGAGCGACTCATCAGCAAGAAAACTAAAAAATCATTATCACAATTATCAGATTTGTTAATCCAGACAGCCATAAAACGGGTTCACTTCCTTAGCAATCGCTTTGCTTTGCTTACTATTTTGTATCGCAGCCAAATCTTTCCTTCATACTTAGCTCACCAATAATTACAGAAGACATTAATAATATTATTAACTGAAATCAAATGCAGATAAAGCGGTGGTAAAATTGGAGTATGATACAAACACCAACGTAGAATAAATTTTCTTGTTACTAATCAAATAGTATTATAGTGGTTCCGAGTAAATTCCACCACTGAAACTGATTTGTTCATGATAGACGGTGTTATGATATATGAATTACGCAAATTTATCATTATTCACTATAGGTGTTGGAGTACGTGGATGTTGTTGAACGGAATCGATAATGTATATTTAAAATATCTATACGGAAAGATTTATAGAAATTTAAATTGCCAGTCTTAATTGCACCATCTAAAATACCAAACAAAATTACTGAAATTACCTGCAACATCTCACAGCTATTTAAGTAACATTCATACTATATTTATGTATATCCACATCATTTGTCTGTTTTACTACACGATGCTGAAACCAAACACATGGAGCAATGAGAGAACTAACTAATTAATTTCATTGAACAATTGTTGTGTAGTTTTGAGTGCATAAATGTATACTTGAAGTATCATGTAAAAGGGCTTTCATTTTCACCCCGAGAAAAAACTTAAGATTGAAGGGCATCAGTGTCATTTCCCTATGTCACGTTGTCCAAGCATAGGATAACTTTCACGTATTTTGATGCTGACGTAGAGATCTGGAAATAAACCAATTTCTAGATTGATGTTTTCAAATTCAAATTGAAAGTGATGTATAAAATAGTAGTTCTTTCAATCCTTTCCAAAGTAAGAACGCATGAATATATCACACGATCAGTTTGATATTTGAATCTTTGATACATACTTATTTAACTTATGACATAACGTAGATACACATTTCGATGATTATGCGTGTATCATTTTAAATGAAATATTTGCAAAACCGTACCTGAATGACAGATTAAATCCTGATCCCTGAGTTGGACCTCGTATCTTTTTGATGAAATTATTTAATAAAATAATAATATTTGCAACTAATGCCGTCTAACTAAGATATTGATAAAGGTATGCTTAAAGTTTCATTCGAAACAAATTTGGAAATATGTCAATTTCAACGTGCTAATTTTTTAGGATGGAAAATCACTTTTTATATAGATGATGGAAACTAGCTAATAGCGGTAAATTTTTGTGCCAGTTTATATAACACATTTTTCAATCCCCATACGTCACACTCTTTTAATACAGTCAGGTGCATGCCAAAACTCAATTTTTGTATGATAATTTTGTTAAGAATAAATGTTTTTTGCTCTAGTCATGCTGTTTTTACTTAACAAAAGCGTTTATTCAAAGCGTAGAAGGTCTAATGACAAAAACGTATAAACTTCGAACATTTGTTTTAAAATAGGTACATAAATGTGGTATTGCAATACCTATTAACATTTTTTTCGCTCTACTATATAATAAGAACTTCAATAGGTTACTGAGTGGATTGTTTGAGAGTAATTATAGAAGCAGATAGAGTAAACTTGTGTAGCTCACTATTCTAGTTAAATCTTCTTTATCTATGATGCACTCCACATCAATGTAACCCACGCGGAGGTAATTGTTAAGTTGTAGTGTTTTAATTGGTGAATCTTGTAAACTTTCATTGCTGGCAAGACATGCTTTTACTTCGGCATCTGTAGGTAAAACGCGTTTGAACAATGGTAGTAACTGCGTTTTAATTTCCGAAAATTTGGACGCTGTCTAGGATCACCATGCCATGAGCTAGACATGATTTCCGCACTAGAAATATGAGTTTTAAAAGTTAAAGCTAAAAGGTTCCTTGAAAATTCTATTTCATAATTTCATAAATATTTAAAATTTAAATTACGCACATTTCAGAAGGCATCCTTGCAGGACTGTCCATCCTTAGTCCAATTTCCAGTCTTGTGACAAAATTTTCATCAAAGCATTGCCCTTCATAAGGAGATTCGCCTGCAAGTTTGAAAATTGGTAAGGTTATTAAATTCCATTATCAAAATTCCGAAAAGCTTCAAATTAATCATTTGTCCTCAGCACCATTACCCAAAGAAAATATTTCCCACAAGGTAATTCCATAACTCCATACATCTGATTTTGTAGAAAATTCTAATTTTCTAAGCGATTCTATTGCCATCCATTTCCAGGGAAAACGTTCTGGAGTAGTTTGCTTTATTTTGTCCATGTGCTCATACAAACGACGAGATAATCCAAAATCCGTCACCTTTGCCGTTAGATTATCAGTCAAAAGTATGTTGCGTGTCGCAAGATCTCTGTGTACAATCTAGACACGATGATGAAGGCATGCCATATTTGATTGTGGTATCGTTACAATTATTTCAACCATGTATATTTTTAAATTACATTTTGGGAACTGATATACTCCATTGCTACTGGAATCTCATACGCCCATCTGATCAGTTTGCAAATCTGATGTAGTTGACGAATTCGCTTGCAAATATTCGTCCAATGAGCCATTCGAGCATAATTCCGTGGCCACGTAAACTATCCCTATAAATTCCGTACCGGTAAACTTAACACGACGTCAGTAGTGACACCCGTATCATAAAGATACTGGATTTTAAAAAAAATTACAAACCCTGTGCAAGGTCAGCAGTGTACGCTCCACAAAGACTAATAACATTTTCATGTTTCCCCAAGTACCCCAGAATTTTTATTTCTGACAGTAATCCTCTCAGAACAAAAATTTCACTAGAGAGTGTTGTCTTTTTAAAGGCAACATAGTTTCGTGATCCTTCAATACGTCCTCGATATACACAACCTAGTTCCAAAAGAGTATCGAAAATGTTTAATAATTATTTAAATATGATGAAGACTTTACACCTAACATAAATATCCTTGCACCTACCATATTCCCCTTTCCCAAGAATAACATTCTCTGGAAATATATCAGATCACTTTGAGCATGTTTGATACTATACAATTCGTATCCGGCGAATTTTTACTTACCAACCCTAAAACTTTCCTTTGAAAGTTCAAATTTCCGGTTGTATGGCAGTCTTGCCCAGGCAAATTCGTCCAACTTATTATCCACCCTTTTGCTTACTGACCCATCCAGAAATTCCTGTATCTCTGCCTCACTCAGCTTTTCATTCTTAAGATTCTGAACTCGTTTATGAAGCACCATCATCATAACCATCAATCCAATCAATATCACAAGAATCGTCCCCAGTGTAATTACAAATATTATTTGATTTCTACCCATGATTACTTCGTCTTTGTTTTGACGTCCAACTTATGCGTTTAGAAAGATGAATAAATATTTTTTACTTATAATACAATTCAATTTGTGTTTGTACTTATTCAAAGTCGATCACTTACTTAATGTAGTCTTCTTTATGTAAGCAGTTCTCGAATTATCTTCAGACCCAGAATGCATCCATAGACCATAATTCCCACCCCAAAGAATTTCCCTATTGCTATCTCTCCACGGACTATTAAATGCCTCATACATAAACACCATCCGTTTCTCTGATTCAGCCCAGTTCTTAATCAAATCCCAAAAGTGAAGCATGTCTTCAATTGTATTTTGACCATTAAGATTATTTCCACCAGGCCATCCCGTTTCTAATATCACTTCAATATTCAAACCCATCTCGTTGTGAAGGGTGTCCTCAACATTATAGATATCCCGTGTAACAATTTTTTGTTCAGTTTCAGGTCCTTTTTGAAAAGTATTGAAGTTGGGCAATCGCCGGCAAATTATAAAATCAAAAAGTTCCATCATTTCTTTCACCTCTATATCATCCTTGTCACGCGTGGGTATTTTTTCGATACAATCCCATATTCGCGCACCGAATTTTAACCCAGCTTTTCGAGTTCTGCTGGAAACATTTGTGATTTTATCCTTCATATCAAATAACTCCTCAAAACCATTTAAACCAGGAGAAATTATAGAAGTCACTGTTCCTTCGTAAATTTGGTTTGAAGCAGCTACGATATTAAATCCTACTTCAATTTCTGAATTTATTCGCACTTGCGAAGGACTTATGGACAATAAGCCTAGAAATAAAGACAGCGTAAGGTTATTCCTTTCCCGGTTAATTTCTGCTGCAGCTATGGCACTGGAGCATCTTTCCCGTGTTGAATTAACCAAGTAGGGTTCTAGTTTCAAAACAATTACTAATAAACATTTTTGTATACTTTCACTTTGCTATAATTTATTTTTAGTGCATAAACAGAAAAGTTATACCAGAAGGTACTCCCACTTGGTAGGTTGTAATGTGATGATAATTATTATCGGCCAATATTGTCAACATCACTTTCACATCTTCTTTGCTATACGATTTGGTGAAATCCGGGTTATCCCCATCCTTTACGAATGGTCCGTAGACAAGTCCAACTTGACATTCTGCCTAAAACAATTAAAAACTAAATAGGTTCACTCAGAATGACCACAATTGACAACTATTTAGATAATTTGAAAGTCCACCTTACCTGTTTTATTATTGTAGTCAATAGGAAAAGAAAATATAATAATAATTTGGATGAGAACAGTTTGGAGATCTTCATCGCACCAATGTTTGAAAATGAATTGAAGTGTTGATGTATTTTGCCGATTCGCAAACAAAGTAGTACACATTTTCTTGCTACATTTGCCTTACGAGAAAACAGTTCGTTTGTTGATACAAGAAAAAGCATAAAAATAAAGGTACTTCATGTAATGCATTTATCTCGTCACTGACATCAAGGATTTCGCAGAACTAAATTTGCGTGGAAGAGTGTAAGCAAATTTCTTTATTCATGAATGTTGATGTGGAATGTCATTTCATTCACCATTTGTATGATAATTCTGCATTGTTTGTAGAACGTTACATTTGCGGTGCTGCAGCAGAAACACAAAACATAAAGCCGGAACAGTATGTTGGTTTGTGTTCAAAGAAGATCTCTGACTAAGCGAGCAATAAGGATTCCCAGCTTCTTCGTCATCCAAAACAGGTTTGAGTAGGTGTAGTTTGCTGAAAAACTACTACTTACCACGCTAAGCTTACAATGAGTATACCTGGAAAATAGTTTTTTTGAGGTGTTTCTTACGTCAGTTTGGCATAGCTAGAAATATAGGCTTTGTGTATGAAACACAAGAAAATTCATCATCAGTTATCATCATCGACCTCACCGGCAACGGTCTAAATTGTCCAGCTAATGAAGTAAAAAAGACTCTGTAGTAGAGTTGTAAAATGTATTTCTGTGCCAAGGTTCTTTTGATAATTATTTTAGATACGGTATACATACTGCATTGCATGAATATAATAAGTGTCAAATTTGTTTAGTGAGATATTTACAGGAATTCGTCTTGTGTGACATCTTTTGTGAATTTGAAACGAATATGATTTGAATTTTAAAGTTAAAACTAATTCTCAGAACCTATAAGTTTCCGCATGTATGAAACTGTCATATTCTCAAGATAGAAGGTGGCATTGTTTGTAAAATTGAGTCACACTAACGTGCAGTAACAATCCATTGAACTGCAACGTAAGATTTCAGACTGAGCATTCAACAAGCCTGTTCGGAGTCTGTACCTGTAGCAGATTCGAATACTTTGAAATATGGAATTTGTTTCAACTGCTGCCAAAATCCAACTTCTGAATGTGAAATTTTGTATGTCATATAATCACCAATGACTTAAAACTAGGTCCTCCTCAATCCGGAAGGCCATATCACGAAAAAAAAATTCTTAAGCGTGTTAGTAGCTCTCACAAAGCTACATTACGCCACCAATACCTATGTTCTTTAAAATTAACGGTTTAGGAATTATCCACAATTTTGTCTAAGCATCTTCAGTTGTCCCACTTTTATGGAAAGACGGTTCAAGTTATTTGCATAATTTTTTTTGCAAACCAGTCCTAATGAGTTTCTCCGGACTGCACTTTCTTGGTTTGTCTATATCTGCATCCATTTTGGAGAAAAAGCGTCAGAAAGTTTCTATTGTGAATGTTTGTGTCGTTTCCACATCGAACACAAAGCTACACAACTCCACGCGATTTTATTACAATTTGAAAATTTGATTGGAACACTGTCTATCTTTCAAAAAAAAGAGAATCAGATCTATGTCTACACAAAAAATTGTATCTGCTCTCTTGGTTTCAATCAAATTTGCGAATTTTAAATTCGCAATAGAAAGTTTGAGACGTTTTATCTCTGAAATGGAATAAGATATAGACAAACCAAAAAAGTGCAGTCAAGAGGAGCTCATTAGGCTTGGTTTACAAAAGAAATCATGCAAATATCTTTCACCGTCTTTCCATAAAAGTGGGACGACTGAAAGGCACAATTTTTAGACAACATTTGGGATAATTCCTAAGCCTTTAATTTCAAATAACATTTTTTCCCCGTGATATTCGTGGTATTTCTTCTAATAAGCAATAAAACGCTAGTTCATTAGCATTATTTTTTGTTTTAAGAATAGGGAAGTTATACTTATATGTTATACATATATTACATATATAATGAAGCTATACACGCGAGGATCATGTGTTCATTCCCTTTTACTAATAGCGTTGTGCAGAATATGCCCTGTTTACATTAAAGCCTGCACATTACAAATACAAGTATTTTTAGTCCGTGTGTAATACAAAGTTAAACTACAATTTTGCTTATCTGTCTACGTATCACTTAAGATTACTGAAAAAGTAATACAGCTTCAAAAATCTTATCACAAACATTCCCCATAAAATCCATAACAAATCTACGATCAATATTTAAAAAAGGGTCAAACGCAATTTTCACCGGATTCATTGACCTTGTCTTCAGCATAATGAACTTTGCATGCTTCCTTTCTGTACTGGATGTAGTGTATAGCCTTTCCCTTGCAATTTTTCTGCAAATTTTACAACACTTGAACAGTTTTCGCAGACATTGCAAATCAATTTAAGAAACGAGTTTAACAATACCAAAAGTACAAGGAAAGTAAGCAGCACATAAACGAAAAATGGCGTTCTGTCAAAGCCATTGATTACAACCCACGAAGCTGTAACAAGTGCCCAAAATGCGGCAGAAATGCCTGCCGACAGGAAACTCTGTAGCAAAGGTGCCATTTCATTGAATATCAGTCGAAGCCTTGCGTAATAGTTCATAACGTTCTCAATTGAGTTTAAATTTGAATTGAAAAACAAACCGCGCATACATTTTTGTAGTCGGTTGATAACTGTAATTAGAATCTCCGTCATAAATACATTTCTTGCGCACTCAAATCCTCCACACAGTAGCGTTGCTCTGAACAAAAGGCTTAGAATAATGGCGTTCGGTTCTCGCTGCGTAGAAACCCCCAGCAGGTCTTCAAACACAAAGTAGAAAGGATCGAATTGAAAATATAATGAGAAAAAGAATATAATCCATGGACAAGGCACACCCACCATTACCATCGAAAAGCATTACGATATCAATCAGCTCACAGCGATCCTTTTCGCCATATTCTGAAAAATAGCAATATTATTCAAAATATGTATTGCGAGATTATTCGCAATTGAAATTCAGTTTTAAAATTCAGTTTTAACTCACCGACAAACAGTTCCTTGCTAAGAATCAAAAGTTTATTTATCCCTTGAATTGATTTCCTGTAAAAGAGTGACAATATTGTTCCAGCGAATGATGCAACAAGGCCACAATACGGCACAAAGCAACATCGCAGCTATACCAAAGTCAAAATTTGGACGTGTCCGAATCAAGTAGTGGCCTAAAATGTCGTAAGCACAAGCTATCGCAAGTAGCCCCGAGAATGAAGTCAAAATTCCTAAAAATATCCAACGTTTTTTGGAATTGACAAAGATCAGTTTTGAATAATCGGAATTCCATTCAATGGGTAAGGGACACATGTAGAAATAGCCCCGTTTGTAGATTTCAAACACCAACTTTTGCATATCGGAAAGCATTTTTATTTTAATTCCGGAAAATCTTCCTTGTTCACAACAAACTTAAGTGCTTAGTGGCTAGTTTCGATATCAAATGAAGTCAAACTTTTTCAATAGTAGAGCATATAGGCTTATAAATCTTGATGAAAAGAAATGTGAATTAATCAAATATTATAGCAAATCAAAAGAACCATACGTAAAAATATACAATTCTGAGTAAAACCCTTCCAGGTAGGAAACCCATGTTCAGTTGGTGTAGTCCTAGGTACATTCTTTAGTACAAATTTTAAATCCAAGTAGAAATTCACAATATAAATTTTATAAATGGTAGGACTAGGTACATCCAAAAATCCTACAGTTAATATCAATGTCGGCAAATAAAATATTCGTGTCTTTCATTTTATTAAGGAACACGTTCAAAGGGATACCCGAAATCGAAAAATGATTTGTCATATATAAAAATCGTACACTCCTACGTAGAAACTTAAATTCCTGGACTTGTATTTGTCGCTTTATTTTATGGTATTTGAGGTACCTTTTGTTTCACAATCATGTCTGTCTGTGATACAAAAAACGAAGTATTACTACTTTTTGCAATTTAAAAATTACTACTTTTGAACGAATTGAGATTTTTTTTTCATGGTAGATGGTTTCTAAACCACAATTTACACTCATCGTTCCAAGTTGTGGGAAAATGTCCCCTATGAAAATTATCAGTATTTAGTACGATGTATATAGTCCATATCTCGTAAGTGTGAATGAATATTCCTAACTTTTATTAATTACAATTTAATTTTAACAATTTTTATTGTTATATGATGCCGATTCATGAGAAATAGAGTTTTCGCGAAATTATATGTGCAATCTAACCTAAACCAAATCTAAATGATTTAGTTAATATTCATACCAATATTTTTTGTAACGAGTCAAAACCACACAATGTCCTTAATGCAATCTTTTGAAATTAACAGTTCATGAGAAAAGTGTTTTACTTAATCTAAATTTTTTCGTTGCGAAACACAAAATGAGCCAGAGAAAAAAAAAGTGCACGAAAAGGCACTTTAGTAATCACTGGAAAGCATAGCTTAAGAACTATTTATTTGTAGCCCACAACCACCATTCGAAAAGAACCTGTAAATATATTGAAAGTACCTTGTTCAATCGTATTTTGTCTTTACGTAGGAGTATATCCACTTTGTCCGTCGGTCAATAGTTCAAATGTACCTCAAAGTGTGCGTTTTTTCGAAAGTGGATAAGATTTTCAGTTTTACATATGTAAAATAAATTGAACCGATATTTTGTGCAAAAAACCTTCATCAATATTGTCATGCTTCAAATTCAGATATTATTGGTTCTGTTTAAATGAAAACCTTGACCTGGTGTTGTGAGTGGTTTAATGGGAGAATGTATGTGAAGAAATGGCCAATTAAAAATTATCCACTCCACTACCCAAAACAACAAGTGGGGGGCATATTGGTACATTGTCCGTTTTTAAGTACAGATTGTATTTTATCAGTTTCATGTCGGGGAATATTCTGCATTTATTTCTTTGTTTACCAAAAGATTGAGCATGCAAACATTACAAATAGAATTAGTATTTTTCAGGCTGGTATCCGCTACTAAAAGGATACTGGCAAGTGTTTGCGTTACCTGTCTACAATATCAGCGTTAAAGATTATTGATAAAAAGTAAAAAGCGGTGATTCTATAATACTCTATTATCACACGCATTTCCCCATAAAATGTCCCTATAACTAGTCTCACTTGAAGGATCGGAAGAAGTTGTTCTCTAACAAACAGGGGGTAAAATCGCAGAGTTTTCACCGGATTCACTTCGACCTATACTATGGAATTGTCTCGAGCGAGTAATGGGACTTATAGCATGCTTCCTTGTATCAGTATTGGATGTAGCGTTGTATAGCCTTGCCCTTGCAATTTTTCTGCCAAATTTTTACAAACACTGGTTGAACAGTTTTACGCCTTAACATTGCAAATCAATTTAAGAAACGTAAGATATTAACACATACATAATAAGTTACAAAGGACTAAACACACCATAGTTAGCGCACATTCACATCAAAGAAAAAATGGCCGCTCTTCTCTCTCCTGTCAAAACCATTTGATTACAACCCGACGAAGGCCGTAAACAATTGCACAAAAATGCCGCGTATAAATGCCTGCGGACAGAGCGTAGTGATATGCACAAAGGTTGCCCAATTATTCATGGATATACAGTCGAAGTCTTACGTAAAATATAACATTAAACATTCTTCAAAATTGAGTTGAATTTGAGATTATATGAGGACACACAAAACCGGCGTATATCATTTTCTGTTATCGAGTGTTATACACATGTAATTCAGGAATCTCCGTCATAGAAATACAATCATTCTGCGCTACTTCATAATCCATCCTAGCCAGCTTTATTGCGTTGTCTCACTGAATAAAAGGCTGATACACAAATGGCACACAGGTTCTCGCTGACCGAATAGGATAACCCATACCATGTCCACAGCACAGAAGAGAAAGGATCGAATTTGGAAAACCCAAATTATAATGAAAAAAGAGTATATTTATAAATCCAATGCGACACGCACACCGCCGACCACTAACCAATGCACAAAAGCATCATAAATGATATCAATCAGCTCACATGCGATCATCTTGCAGCCATTATTGTGTGTTCTCTGAAATATATATTCAAAATATTTAAGAAATAAACCCATATTCTTTGTCGTTATTATTCACAATTATAAATCCGAAAAAGGTTTACAAATTCAGTTTTAACTCACTCTGATTCCATACAGTTCTGGCATATGAGTCGAAAAAAGTTTATTGTGCTCGCCAAAAGTTAAAAAAAAAACCGTGTGAAATATTAGTCCTGAATAGCGAGGTAGGAACAAAAAATATCGTTTCCAGAGAGATGGACATCAAAAAAAGGCACCACTATACCCCGCCCACAAAAGTGAGAATCTGCACCAGATCTTATACCAAATCAAATATGAGGACGTTTCCTGCGCATCAAGTAGTGGCCTAAAATGTTCTCGTAAGCACAAGCTATCGCAAGAAGCCTCGCACGACGACATACTAGAGTCAAGCAATTCACTAAAAAGGGATCCTAACGTTTTGTGGTGGTAGTAAGATTAGGTTTTGAATAATATAGAGGTCCCACTTCAAATGGGCAAGGGACACATATATAGCAGCAATAAGCCCACGTTTGCAGATTAAAATATTATAAAACAACCAATCTTGCATGTGGAAAAGATTATTGTGTTACTGATACGTAGCATATCAGGCGGTTGTTACTGACAAGAATGAAGATGCTCGGTGGCTGGTGATTCAAATAATTCAAATCGACGGTCAACACCTTACTATATGTGGTAATACATTAATATAAGATTTTACTTCTTGCAAAAGGATGTGAATGTCTTTATCAGGTGAGTTCCTATTCACAGGAGCGCAACTCCAAAAAGGATATTCAATACTTAACACCCAAAATTATTATAATTCACATTTTGAAGTAAAACCCACTTACCAGAGTTACGTGATATCCTTTTCCCAGTATAATTTCGATGCTTAGTATATTTTTCCCAAATATACTGTGTTCGGTCAAGTAACAAATGTGCCATCCTTCTCTCATCTGTGTTGTAGACGGAACACGTCGCAAAAAAGGGATAACCCAAAATATGAAATATGATCTCTACAGATCTCTCACTGAACATACCATATCTTTAAATCGTAACGACATTTCATAAATGCCTAGAGCTATGTACCCGTCGCTTTACTTTATACTATTTTGGGTACTTTTTGTGCACAATTGTCACTTTAATCTGTCTGAAACGCAAAATGAGAAGTTTTATTGAATCAATATTCCTGTTATATATCGATAGTTGTGCATTAATTGCATCCCTAATGCAGGAGTTTTTC
>LJIJ01003075.1:0-21491 GCA_001718145.1 Orchesella cincta | reverse complement strand
GTAAATTAATATTTCAACGAAATAGAAAAGCTTCAGAGAGAATCTCTGCCAATATACCACGAGTAAAATGTTAACGACGATGAAAATATGTATTTGAAGAAGAACTCATTCAATGCATACATCCGAAAACTTGTAATAAGATTTGCACACTGTATGATCTATTCATGCCAATTTGGATTTCTATATAACAAGAACCTTTGCGAGCAAAAAAATATGAGGCGTTATCTAAATTCTTGAAGAATACAGATGCTTCCGAAGCCTTACTTCTAGAGAGAAGTGGGTTATCCGAACCGAAATGCTACTCAAATACATTTAACTATTCGCGGTATTCCAAAAATTCTAAGCGCTTTTGTAACAAGTCTAAATTCAGTTTGATTTTTAAAACAATTTCTTTTCTCATTCATGTCTTATTTATTTAACCAGCCAGACTGATAGGTGGGCTTTTAAAACGCTACCCGAACACGGGTATGTACAAATTACTTGGTAAATGCCATTCAAAAACACATATTGTAACTGTATAAATGATCAAAGTAACAACCATCACCGATTTTGAAATAAAGTTAGCGGATGACGCTGCCTATCAGGGTAAATCACGGCTTCCATAGCCATTTGCTCCATTGCCAGAAATCCTAAAGAGATAGCGATGCAGTAGATACACTGCAGAAAAATGAAACGAACAAGTTGTATGTCATCGTCAAAATCCACACGATTAGGCAAGTTGAGGATGGCCTTCAACCCTTTTTGAAAGCCTCTACATGCAATGATCGCAGCACAAATATTGAAAACCCAGCATATCTCCTGGTATTGTCCTTCGAGGTTTATATAGCAGGTATTTTATCGTCGAATTCCTTGACTCCACAGGTTTCTGAGGGAGGTTTTACCAACAGCCTGGAGTGAATACATGTTGAATAGCATGGTCGAGGCCAGAAAGAGGGAAGTGACAATCGCCTTTAAATACAAAAAATATTAGGTATTTTAAATAACAAATAATTATAGTGTCTCCGATATTAACTGACTTACCACAATTAGGAAACCCAATTTGTTTAGCATGTTGCAAATAGTTTTCTGAAGGTAAACCCTTGTACTATTTTTGGAATAATTATATTTGAAGGGATACTAATTCAGGTAGAACTCGTAACGTTACGTATAGGAATACAAACTTGTGTTGGGTTTAACGTTATAGTGTGCAATGGAATATGAAAACTTTGCATTCAAACTCATGATGATGAAAGGTCATGTGGGGTTAAAGTAGATTGTTCTCAGGAATTAGGGCATGAAAAAAATTTTACTCAGAACTTATGTGATTGACAATGGGTCATTCAAAATAAGAATGTGTCATCAAAGTCAAGCCGCTAAACATGATGATAACAATAAGCAAAAAAACTATATATAGAGGAAAATTTGACAAGCAAAATTTTTGTTGGGAATGGGAATTAAACTGTATGGACTTAAAATTGCCAGGTCCAGTTTGAATAAGATGAAATGTTTTGATTGAATGAATGCAATGTATAATGCATATAATGTCATAGACTTTAATTTTATATGGGTATAGTTATTTGGGGGTTAAAAGGTCTTCAAAATAAAATTTTCTCATTGATCTAGTCACAGAATTTTTTAAAAATAGGGATAACTTATCGTGTATTTTAACTTACTTTAACAGGTATAATATAACCTGGCGAAACATTTGAACTTTTTATTCTCCATTTTAAACAAGCACGAATGATATTTTTCACAAAATAAATTTCCGTTTAAAAACTTAGGTACGTATCTTTCGTTTTTGATCTGAAATATGGCATACGGAAGTCGATGCATGCGTGTATTGAAAATGGTAAAAAACGTGGTTATTTGGTATCGGCTCTTAGCACTTATGGCCACTAACCCTGAAAAGGGCAATATTATTCAATTCTCCTCGTGTTGAGGATCATTACATAGTGTATGCTACAGCCGAGATAAAACAGCACTTGTTGTAGGTGTTGACAAATTCGGAATTATGACTGTATTATAAAAGTAAATAATTCTGCATGCTGACTGAGCGACTGTATTTGACATTTGCCAACAATCCTACTAACCCAAATACGGAATTGCTACTCAATGTAATTTTCAGAACTTGTTTGCTGGCTCTGATGGTTAACATGGGGAACTAAAAATCGTTGTAAATGTATGTATATGATAAAGAAATTTCAAAACTCGATTGTATAATTTAAAAATCCGACAAGTATCAATTTTTCTGGTGATATGATGCCGATGATTGACATTAATACGATGGGTTTGATTTTATCAGCTTCCTTGTGAAAAGCCAGAATACAATGAAAGATGAATAAAAATTGACTTGAGTTTAAATTCAAGAATTCAATGTATGAGCTTCCAAACCGTGGTGTAATCTTGAGAGCTTACCTTTGGAAAGTGGTTTATTCAATTGATAATTATCTGGATTAAAAATCGGTTACTGGAATAATGCAGAATGTTTCCACGCTGCTAATTTTTTTCAAAATTTTGCTTGACATTCCAAATCACCCCAAAATTATAAGCATCACATACAATACACTTATTTTAGGTTGAATACTCTTATTTTCTAAATTACTTTCAAACATTTTTTTGAGCAGAAGTGTTGTCGTTTTAGCAAATTCTAATTTAGTATATTCATATCGGTAGCAAAAATGGTGTTGTTTATTGGTGGACATACAATTCAAGATCCTCGGGCATTATCTTAAGCCTAGTGCAAACTAACCGGGTCTAGGCGCTTAGCACTTATGACCACTAGCCCTTAAGGTACACACAAGCACTTACGGTCACTAGCACGTACGGGCATTAACCCTTACGGACTTAAGCACTTATGGACTTTAGCCCTTATGTCAGTTAGCACTAACGGACATTAGCAAGTATGGACACAAGCACTTATAGGCAATAGAGCAGCGGTCACTGATACGTTTTTCCAGTGATTATCACACGAATCTTATCACGATGTATATATCTGGTTTATTTTCAAAAGGGGTTAGCCATGCTTTTCGGCTTTACTTCACGCATTCTTATCAATGTATTTGTGAAATATGTTTGTAGGAATGGTTGTGGTAGTAAGTAATGTTTGTGAATGTAAGTAATGGTTTGTTTGAGAAGTAATGTCAATCGTTGAATATTTCCATGAAAATAAGCTATTTAGTTGAGTTTTATCATATTTGTAAGTTGCAAGATAATATATTTATTGAACTATGTAGTGAAATATGATGCAAAAAGAAAAGGCTAGAGCCAATAACAAGTAAGCAATCAAATAACAAAACAAGTAAGCAATCAAATAACAAACAATGTAACAAATGAAGTGACATAACGAGTAACAAATCAAGTAACAAATCAAGTAACAAAACGATGATAAATTATTAATTAAATTATTGCGATATGTTTTGATCTTTGTGGTTGTTATAACCAAATCATGGAATTTGCGACGATTCCGAGCCGGGCGTCGTTCCCGTAACTCTAATAATAAATAAGGAGAGATAAGTTAAGGAATTAGGAATTGGGAGAATGGAAAGGGTGGTGTTTGCACCTTCTGGGAGAACAGACAATTTGACGCTCCATTTGTTGCAAAAATAGCTTGGGGTAGGAGAAGCACGCATCGGGATTGGAGTTTCAGGAGTCGTTGTAAAACAGGCTAGGTTCACGTGTTGGAACAGCTTCACGGTGTGGAGTTCCCATCTCTGAGTGGCGTTGCGTCTCGAGTTGTGGAAGTTGATGTTCCATATCTGGAGGGTGGAAAGTTAGTTGCTTGTCTGGAATGGGAAACTGGCGTTTCTTGTCGGGATGGAGCAACGTTTTCAACATGAGGAAAGGGAAAGAGGATAATCAAATGCATTCGCGTAAAAATCTTCATCATCATCAACATAGTCGTCGAATTCCACGTTCTTCTTTTCACCGTTTTCCTCCCTTTCCTTCTCCAGATTGCGACGATACGCACTGGTCTTAAGTTTCTCCTCTTCCTCCTTTCTGATTCTTGTTGAAAGCAAACCAGACCATGGCTCAAATCAACAATGCTGCAATAATGTACTTTCCAATATGCAACCGCGCATTAATTTCACGTTTCTGTTATGGCAAAAAATGTGCCTGATAGCCAACGAACAATAATAGTACTGTTGTTTAAAAAAATGAGATTTAGATTTTCAATTCTCCTTGTCCGATATAATTTGCAGGCATCAATAAAATCTTTTCAGCCCGGTAACACTCCAGCCGTTTTCCTGCTTTCATCTTCAAAGAGGTTTAAAGTCTTTATATCCGTGCTTCGAAGGCATGCCGTTTTAAACGTGTGCATTTTAATCAGAAAAAAACAATTATTTCGACAATGCCACAAACTACAGGAATAGGAAAATTACACTAAAGCAAGGCTCGTGGTCAGTCCCACAAGCAGGAAAACCCCACAAAAAGTTTCATCGTGAGCGTAAAATCTGTTGTATACACAAAGTGATCTAAATTGCAATTCAGCTTGTCCAAAATGGAGCAGGTCAAAGCAAGAGAAAATACGAGGATATATTTTTACATGCAAATTTTACTAATTTATTTAGCTCACTCATAACTTACACTTACTCATCATTTACACACTCATCATCATGAAAGCATTTTACTTACATTATACCATGCAAGTCTCTCACGTAACTTGCTATATTGCGAATGTCGGAAAATCCATCACAAACAGATAATACAGATTTTTCTAGGAAGGACACCATTTTACTATTCCATGTGCTATTTGTCATAAACGGGAACCAAAAAAATAAAACATTTGTTGACATCCGATATAATTATAAATGCTTACAAAATTCTTACATATGCCTTTTTTAAATATCCGGTCCAAATACTCCTGAGTACATTCGTACATTTAATTCTCTCATTCAAGTGTCAGACTATTTTTGTCTCGTCAAATGCTCACTCCTACTAAAACCCTCTAAAATAAAACAATCATAATATAGATTTCATTTGATGAATGATAAATGGTTATAATAATATTCACTTACAAGTAACACAAGCTGTCTGTAATACTAAAAAAGTCTGTCATTTTCCAACTTCCTTCAGTAATATTCTTGGTGGCGGGGATCCTGATAGTTTGCTCCTTTGCTGGTGTATTTGGGTGGTGGATGACAATGCTTGGGTTAATTGCTACTTAAAGCAAGTCACTCTACCACAATCCACCTAATACATTCACTCAGTGCAGTTGACATATATTCTTTTAACAGAAATTTAACTAAACTGTCAAACTATCTATAAACAAAACGAGTGACTAATCAAACTGTAAAGCAATAATAATTAAATGAAAAAAACATCGCAGTTGACGAAGGGAAATAAAACCGAAAACCGGTCCTGCGCCATATCTTAATACGTTTTGACGAGTTCTCAATGCCTTATTAAACTCTACAATCATTTCATTTCCTAAAAAGAGGAGCTAGGCGCTAGCGGTGGGAAATATTTCTCCTTTTCCTATTTCTGGCAATAAGGGGCGCGGGGAAACTATTTTGCTTAAATTGTAGTTATAGGAGCTTTGATTCTATGACGCGTTGTGGTGGCGGTAGACGTTAGACGTTAGAACTCATGCTCTTCTTTATTTGGCATATTATGCACAGCGTTAGTCAGTATTTGTCCATTTAAAAATAGGAAATGGTTTTCACAAAAAATGTAAGCCAGAACTTGAGGATAACAACAATAAGTATTGTTGTGGTATGGAAAGTATAGTGTCACAGGTCCGTTTGTTGACCCTAAATAGGTAGGAGTCCTTTAAATCTATTACACTAGATAAACAATACATCACCACTCACATACAGTTTGGTATAGGTAAGGGGATGGGCTCATCCAAACTATAATTACATCGGCTGAGAATTATTTGGGCAGAAAGACAACGTGGGAGAAGTGTGCTCGAGATTGTTGAATCTCCTATTAAGGTGAAGATTGCGAATCTCATAACTCCAACAGAATACAACGATAGTCCGCACGGTGACGAAATGAGGAATAAAGCCAAGAGAGAATGCTCAACTACGTGGATTATAGAAAGGAGTATATCCATAGCAACATACCAGGCAATCCCACTGTGTCATTTTCTGGGACAAATAAATGTGCTAGGATAATGTAATAATAGTGGATTATAACATAGATTATAACTTTACAAATGTGAACACCAACTTATACCAACTTATATTTTATATAATTATGCTTAAATTTGTGATTATTGTAGAATTACATATTTGAACCATAAGTAGAGAACACTTTAAGCACGAGAACTATTGTGAGGGGACAATATTATAAAATTGGTCTACAAAAGAAAGAGGAGTCCTTTAAAAATGTGACCAACCTTCACATTATACTGTTTCTATTTCAAGTAAGCGTTAATTTTGTGAAGCGCTAATTTTATTCTTTAGAGCCAATACTGTGCTGCATGAATATGCCAAAAAGAAGAGAGAGTCTAACGTCTAAAATCGCTCCTAGACACGGTCCGCAATATGCACCAGTAAGCTCTGCCTATAGACTAGCAAGTTAGCGTCATAATTCAAAGCTCAGACGCTTAAACTATTTCCCGCGCTACAATTCGCCAAGCAACTAGTTAAGTTTTCCCGGGCCCGAAGGCAAAAATACCCGAAACATGGTTATATGAAAGACTAAGTTAATATGAGCCTCACACGAGAACTAGAGAGGTCGACACACTATATGTCTCTTCCTCCTTCACGTGCTTAGGGCTAAAGAGACAATGACAATAGTGCTCGATTGTATGTCACTTTGTTGTTAGTGATAATAGAATAATAGATTGTAAGGAGCGAGTTTTTAATGAAGGGCAGCTGTGAAGAAACTGCGTGCAAAACGTATTAAGATATGGGCGCAGGACCGGTTTTCGGTTTATTTCCTTCGTCGCAACGTGCGGATGTTTTTTCCATGTAATTATTAAGCGGGTTTTACCGTTTGATTAGTCACGTGCGTTTTGTTTATAATATAGTATTTGACAGTTTAGCTTAATTTCTGTTTAAGAATATAATGTCAACTGCACTGAGTGAATGTATTAGGTGGATTGTGGTAGAGTTGACTTGCTTAAGTACAATTAAAACCGCAAGCATTGTCATCCACCACCCAAAATACACGCAGCAAAGGAGCAATACTATGCAGGATCGCTCGCGCCACCAGTAATATTAGCGAAGGAAGTTGGGAAATGAGCAGACTTTTTTAGTATTAGCAGACAGCCTTGTGTTACTTGTAAGTTTGAGATATTATTATAACCATTTATCCATTCATCACAATGAAAATCTATATTATGATTGTTTTATTTTAGAGGGGTTTAGTAGGAGTGAGCATTTGACGAGACCACAAATAGTCTGAACACTTGAATGAGAGAATTAAATGTACGAAATGTACTCAGGAGTGTTCTGGACCGGATATTTAAAAAAGGCATATGTAAGAATTTGTAAGCATTATAATTATATCGGATGTCAACAATGTTTTATTTTTGGTTCCCGTTTATGACAAATAGCACATGGAATAGTAAAATGGTGTCCTTCCAGAAAAATCTGTATTATCTGTTTTGTGATGGATTTTCCGACATTCGCAATATGGCAAGTTACGTGAGAGACTTGCATGGTATAATGTAAGTAAAATGATTTCATGATGATGAGTGTGTAAATGATGAGCAAGTGTAAGTTATGAGTGAGCTAAATAAATTAGTAAAATTGGCATGTAAAAATATATCCTCGTATTTTCTCTTGCTTTGACCTGCTCCATTTTGGACAAGCTGAATTGCATTTAGATCACTTTGTGTATACAACAGATTTTACGCTCACGATGAAACTTTTTGTGGGGTTTTCCTGCTTGTGGACTTGTGGGACAAAGACCTTGCTTTAGTGTAATTTTTCCTATTCCTGTTAGTTTGTGGCATTTGAAATAATTGTTTTTTTCTGATTAAAATGCACACGTTTACAACGGCATGCTTCGAAGCACGATATAAAGACTTTAACCTCTTTGAAGATGAAAGCAGGAAAACGGCTGGAGTGTTACCGGGCTGAAAAGATTTTATTGATGCCTGGCAATTATATCGGGCAAGGAAGATTGAAAATCTAAGTCTCATTTTTTTAAACAAAAAGCAGTACTATTATTGTTCGTTGGCTATCCGGCACATTTTATGCCATAAACAGAAACATGAAATTAAATGCGGTTGCATATTGGCGTTAACATTATTGCAGCTTGTTGATTTGAGCCATGGTCTGGTTTGCTTTCAACAAGAATCAGAAAAGGAGGAAGAGGAGAAACTTAAGACCAGTGGCGTATCGTCGCAATCTGAGAGAGAAAGGGAGGAAACGGTGAAAAGAAGAACCGTGGAATTCGACGACTATGTTGATGATGATGAAGATTTTACGCGAATGCATTTGATTATCCTCTTCCCTTTCCTCATGTTGAAAACGTTGCTCCATTCCCGACAAGAAACGCCCAAGTTTCCCATTTCCAGACAAGCAACTAACTTTCCACCCTCCAGATATGGAACATCAACTTCCACAACTCGAGACGCAAACGCCACTCAGAGATGGGAACTCCACACCGTGAAGCTGTTCCAACACGTGAACCTAGCCTGTTTTTTGCAACGACTCCTGAAACTCCAATCCCGATGCGTGCTTCTCCTACCCCCTCAAGTATTTTGCAACAAATGGACGTCAAATTGTCTGTTCTCCCTCCCAGAAGGTGGCAAACACCAACCCTTTCCATTTCTTCTCGCAATTCCTAATTCCTTAACTTATCTCTCCTTATTTATTATTAGAGTTACGGGAACTGACGCCCGGCTCGGATCGTCGCAAATTCCATGATTTGTTATAACAACCACAAAGATCAAAACATATCCAATAATTTAATTAATAAATTTTCATCGTTTGTTACTTGATTGTTACTTGATTTGTTTACTCGTTATGTCACTTCATTTGTTACTTGTTTTGTTATTTGATTGCTTACTTGTTTTGTTATTTGATTGCTTACTTGTTTGCTTAGCTTTCTTTTGCATCATATTTCACTACATAGTTCAATAAATATATATCTTGCAACTTACAAATATTGATAAAATCTCAACTAAATAGCTTCATATTTCATGAAAATTCAACGATTGACATTACTTCTCAAACAAACCATTACTTACATCACAAACCATTACTTACTACCACCACCATTCCTACAAACATATTTCACAAAATACATTGATAAGAATGCGTGAAGTAAAGCCGAAAAGCATGGCTAACCCCTTTTGAAAAATAACCAGATAGTATACATCGTGATAAGATCGTGTGATAAAATCACTGGAAAAACGTATCAGTGACCGCTGTCTATTGCGCTATAAGTGCTTGTGTCCATACTTGCTAAAGTCCGTTAGTGCTAAACTGACATAAGGCTAAAGTCCATAAGTGCTTAAGTCGGCGTAAGGGTTAATGCCCGTACGTGCTAGTGACGCGTAAGGGCTTGTTTGTACCTTAAGGGCTAGTGTTCAATAAGTGCTAAAGGCGCCTAGACCGGTTAGTTTGCAGCTAAGGCTTAAGATAATGCCGGGCGAGATCCTTGAATTGTATGTCCACCAACTAAACAACACCATTTTTGCTTACCAATATGATTAAACTAAATTAGAATTTGCTAAAACGACAACACTTCTGCTCAAAAAAATGTTTTGGAAAGTAATTTAGAAAATAAGAGTATTCAACCTAAAATAAGTGTATTGTATGTGATGTTAGTATATTTGGGGTGATTGAAATAACAAGCAAACTTTTGAAAAAAAATTAGCAATTTAGCAAAACATTTTTCATATTCCAGTAGCCGATTTTTAATCCAGATAATTATTGATTTGAATAAACCCTTTCTAAAGCTAAGCTCTCAAAATTACACCACTCGATTGGACAGCTCATACATTGAAATTCTTGAATTTTAAACGCTAAACGCAAATTTTTATTCATCTCTTTATTGCAGTCTGGCTTTTCACAGGGAAGCTGATAAAATCAAACCCATCGTATTAATGTCAGTCATCGTCCATCATATCATTTAAAAAATTTGTAACTTTCGGATTTTTAAATAAACAATCGAGTTTGAAATTTCTTTATCATATACATACATTTACAACGATTTTTAGTTTGCTTGACCATGTTAGCCATCAGAGGCAGCAACAAGTTCTGAAAATTACATTGAGTAGCAATTCCGTATTTGGGTTAGTAGGATTGTTGGCAAATGTCAAATACAGTCGCTCAGTCAGCATGCAGAATTATTTACTTTTATAATACAGTCATAATTTCCGTGGTTGTGAACACCTACAACAAGTGCTGTTTTATCTCGCTGTAGCATACAGTATGTAATGATCCTCAACACGAGGAGAATTTGAATAATATTGCCCTTTTCAGGGTTAGTGGCCATAAGTGCTAAGAGCCGATTACCAAATAACCACGGTTTTTTTACCATTTTTCAATACAGCATGCATCGACTTCCGTATGCCATATTTCAGATCAAAAACCGATGTTGAAAGATACGTACCAAAGTTTTAAACGGAAATTTATTTTTGTGAAAATATCATTCGTCCATTGTTTTAATTGAGGATAAAAAGTTTTAAATGTTTTGCCAGGTTATATTATACCTGTTAAAGTAAGATCAAATACACGATAAGTTATCCCTATTTTTAAAAAATTCTGTGACTAGATCAATGAGAAAATTTTATTTTTGAAAACTTTATTAGCCGCCAATTAACTATAAGTTAAAGTTTAAACGTAACATTACATGCTATTCTACACTGCATTCATTCAATCAACAAATTTCATCTTTTTCAAACTGGTCCTGGCCATTTTAAGTCAATACATTTACGAGTTCAATTGCCACTCACGACGAAAATTTTTGCTTGTCAATTTTGGTCAATGAGTTGTATATTTTTTGCTTACTGTTATCATCATGCTAGCGGCTCGACTTAGATGACACATTCTTAGTTTGAATGACCCATTGTCAATCACATAAATTCTGAGTAAAATTTTTTTCATGCCCTAATTCCTGAGAACAATCTACTTTAACCCCACATGACCTTTCATCATCATGAGTTTGAAGCAAATTTTCATATTTCCATTGCAGGTTATAACGTTAAAACCCAACACAAGTTTGTATTCCTATACGTAACGTTACGAGTTCTACCTGAATTAGTATCCCTTCAAATATAATTATTCCAAAAATAGTACAAGGGTTTACCTTCAGAAAACTATTTCGCAACATGCTAAAACAAATTGGGTTTCCTAATTGTGGTAAGTCAGTAATATGGAGACACTATAATTATTTGTTATTTAAAATACCTAATATTTTTTGTATTTGAAGGCGATTGTCACTTCCCTTTTTCTGGCTTCGACCTTGCTATTCAACATGTATTCACTCCAGGCTGTTGGTAAAACCTCCCTCAGAATCTGTGGAGCCAAGGAATTCGATTATAAAAATACCTGCTATATAAACCTCGAAGGACAATACCAGGAGATATGCTGGGTTTTCAATATTTGTGCTGCGATCATCGCCTGTAGAGCTTTCAAAAAGGGTTGAAGGCCATCCTCAACTTGCCTAATCGTGTGGATTTTGACGATGACATACAACTTGTTCGTTTTCATCTTCCTGCAGTTATCTACTGCATCGCTATCTCTTTAGGATTTCTGGCAATGGAGCAAATGGCTATGGAAGCCGTGATTAATCCTGACAGCAGCGTCATCCGCAACTTTATTTCAAAATCGGTGATTGTTGCTACTTTGATCATTTATACAGTTACATATGTGTTTTTAAATGGCATTTACGGGGTAATTGTAAATACCCGTGTTCGGGTAGCGTTTTAAAACTAACCTGTTTTTTTGGTGGTTAAATAAAACATGAATTAAAAGAAGAAATTGTTTTTAAAAATTAAACTGAATTTAGACTTGTTATAAAAGCGTTTAGAATTTTTGGAATACCGGATAGTTAAATATATTTGAGTAGCATTTTGGTTTGGATAACCCATTTCTCTCTAGAAGTAAATTTTGGAAGCATCTGTATCTTCAAAAATTTAGATAACGCCTCATATTTTTTCACGCAAAGGTTCCTTGTATATAGAAATCCAAATTGACATGAATATACCATACAGTGTGAAATCTTATTACAGGTTTTTGGATGTATGAGTTGAATGAGTTCTTTTTCAAGGTACATCTTTTCATCGTCGTTACATTGCATTCATGGTATATGTGCAGAGATTCTCTGAAGCTTTCTTTTTGTTGAAATATAATTTACCACGAGTCGTATTTATTTCCTCTGACAAAGGAATCCCGAACATCCCAAATCTAATTGTTTCTGTTGGCTGTTCTTGGTGGTTGTCGGAAACATAAAATTCAATTGGACATTAAAAACTTTACAGATCCAATGGTATTATTTACATTTTGCACAAAATGTTTTTGAGTTATTATTAACCCTTATTAGTTTTTTCCTAATAAAACCATCAAGTGGTTGCGATAGAATACAGGAAATACTCAAAAAGGTACCATCGATTTCGTAACACACACAAACCTTTAATAAATGATTATGATTTTAGGTGCAAGCAAATCAAAAGGTACGTAAAAATCATCATCGTGTTTACCTCAAGCCCTCTCCTCCCCTTTTTCGTTTGCAAAAGGTCTAGCAGTTTTCTTTGTTGGGGCTTCCTTTTGTTTCCAATGTTGGGATATAAAAAATACATGTGTTTATAAAATTATATACTGCTTCCGTTCCACATCCCGTAATGAATGATCTTTCCATTCCAACATTCACATGGAAACATACGGCAAAAACTAGAAGCTCAAATTGGACGAATTGCAAATATTCACAGTGCCCCAGTCCACTTCTTTCATGTGTCCGTGCATTCGGACCAACTTTTACTATTTAATCATTCCAGTTAGCAAATGGAATGTAAAACGTGCAATGAGTCATGGTTTTAGGGAACAAATAATGATAATTGTTTCTCCGTGCAGAAGTTGGAGTAATGAGTCTGCAAACCTTCTCCAACGGAAACTAGTTCATGAATTCCTTGTTGCTTTGTGTTTGTCTACAAGTCCGGAAGTTTTGACGATTGTAAGTATTCTCAGTAAAACATTTTTGTTATTATTGACAATGCAGTGGTATCACATTATAAATACTACGCATCAAAGTCTTCAGGCCACTATGCAAATGTTCAATTGAAACACATATTTAGCAGTAGGACCAAAGCGTCCCTCGGTTGCAATTTAGGATCCCTAACCATATTTTTATAAAGGACAAATTTTTTATTGCATAAAAAGTTGACAATTGTGTGTAGTGTGTATGCAGCGTTATCAAGATGTGTATAATGCATTTTATATCCCAAGAGCACTAATGAGGGACGCGAAGAAAAAGGAATCCAAATTTGCATCCTTCCAACCCGGGAACCAAATTTGGATCCTGAAAGCTGACTGACCTTCTTTGCATTCCAAAATCTGATCAGTAAAAAAAATTGTGAAATATGGATCTTGATCACTGTCGTGCGGCACCAGTATCAAATATCCCAATTAGTAAATTGGAAGGTGAGAGTGTGCTGTGTCATGGTACAAGCAAGCATGGAAAACGTTTTTTCACAAAAGCGTGAGGAATGACCTTGTAAGTCATGATTTTTTATAGCTTTGCTCTTTTTAAAACCTGGATGCTTCAGCGTTTGCATTCCCAAAAAATTCATTTCGTAATTACAGACAATTGCAATCGTTTCATAATGTCAGTGCAACAAATCAAAGCATTTCAGTTGCAACAAATTACCCAGCTTCATCACCGGCCTCGGTTATCCGAGGAAGCAAAAAGAACTAAAGCACTCAGATGAATTTAAACATTTTCCGCTGTCCAGTGTCCTAATAAACAAATTGAACTGGGATTTCAGATTTAGTTTGTGTGAATTCATAGAAAGGTTAGGCAAGTGTGATACTCACATTAATGTTGTATTTTCCCACAGAAAATAGAGAAATCTCCAAACTCGAAATGATGCATTGATTTCAACAGCTGTATATCGTCTTTGTTTTCCAGAGCTGTCGACCGATAAGGGGTCAAGCGGTTTCTTTCTCTGCAGTTTTCCTCACAGCTTAATCATATCACACCAAACCGTGTTCAGGTGCATGGGCGTTGACACGTGTGAGCCCATGCTTACGTGGATTTGTGCGCAATTGGAACACACGAATATACCGATATTGTAGCTCGCGTACCCCACATCTGCAGAACGGGGAGTTCAAACTTTACTTTCGAATTTATATCTTTAACTCTGATTATTTTAAGAGCGGGGAAAGTAGTTTCAAATGATAAAACTTAAATTGAAGTTGCATTAGAAACTTTGGAACCGCAGTAGGCGCAAACGCTGTTTCCCGACTTCTTCATCAGCTCGCCGAGTATCTTGGTATTGCGCTGATTCATTGTAATTCCCCTTAAACTTAAAAACTCTTAACGTAAATAAACTCTTTAGAATCTGCTAACATCAATAAATCTCTTTACTCTTCCGCTTGTGAAAGTCGCCTTGAGTTAGTCGCCTATTTACGAAGGTTACTTTTCCGCGATTGTTTAGATGACCCCAGTTAGTAATTCCAGTTAAAAGGGTTGGAGCAGCTGATAAACTTTTAAAAGTGGTTAGGATTGTTTTTGTGGTGCGGATAAAAACAATCATTGAGGATCATGATGATGAGTAATATTACGTTCAAGGCTCGGGAAACTCCGATTATCGAATGAGCGAGATGGGATATTACAAATTAGGAACTTTGGTTGTCAACGAACCTTGAATATACTCCCAACGGCAGGTTCCGAATATTTGACAGTGGGATTTGGAACGGCGTAACGTGAGATTGAGTGATTATTGGCCTTGGATGTTTATTTATATGAGCTATTAGGAAACAGACATTGAAGTTGGTGTTCGGAAGCATTACATTTAACTCAGTTTAAGTTTCAGATACATCAAAGATAACTCACAATTCTGGAATTTGCAATCAACACTTCACAGTTCCTTTCTTAACAGAGAAGCAACGCTTTTTTGTATTTTCGCATTATATGTTTGATAAAGATAAGGGAAATCCTCATCTGCCCATTTGAGTACTATTATTGTGAGTGGGGCATCGTGATTCGTTGCATTGGACCATAGCTGAACTTGGTGCTGTCCTCCCAACCCCACCACCTCTGCCATGCCTAATCACCTTGGATTTCATGAGTTTATATTGGGAGCGAGATCCCAATGAAATGGATTTGATTTATGTGGCTTATTGGCTATGCTGAGCTGGTGGAAGTGGATCAACACCACCGCTTCCGTTTCCACCTCTTCAGGCAAGCCACGAATACATTCATGCCTTTCCAGGTGGCCAAAGTTGCTCTATCGCCACCACCTCTGAGGTGGCCTTTGGGAAGCTGAAAGAGCTAGTTGTCCTTCATCGGAGTTGGGAGTTTTTTATTCACAGCGAAATCCCTGCGCTTCGACGGCTGACTGTATGGTCAGAGGATAGCATGTTTGATGAGCATGTAACCAAAATTCCTTTCCACTTGGAGGACGTGATAACCTTCATCGACAAATGTAGCAACACTCTTGAAACTTTCATTATGAAAATCCCATGGGAAGAAATCATCACCGGACGAAACCAACTAGGGCCTCCAATGCCAGTAGAAGCTTTCGTTTCAAGGTTGAAATCACTCACAATACGCTACCCGGTCGAAAATACGAGCGAAGTCGGACAACAGAACTTCCTGGTCAAGCTTCATGGTTTGAAAACTCTCAAGCCAATTCTCTTCAGGCCCCATGAATTTGAGGACCATATCACCTTAAACCAAAACCAGAATGGTGATAATAATGAAGTCAACAAAGTTTTGAACGAGAGCAACCAAAATGCAGATGAAATTGTGACACTGAAAGACCGATTGGTTTCAATTTTCGAGCAAATGACGACGGATGACCGGAAGAGAAACGTGGCTTATGCCACTATTGACAGATTGATCCCGGAGGCTGAAGAAGATTATGAGGTTGTTGAAGAACATGAAGTTATTGAAGAGTATGAAGATGATGATCAGATGAAGCAGCTAGACATTGAGTCCTGCTCGGGATGACAGAGCTGCTATTTTTCAACGATTGGCTGATCTAGGCGAAAATAAAGAAAAAATAATGGTTCAACAGTTGCTCGAGAGGGTAGAACTTTGGTCGACTTGTCCAAGTCTCGAGACTCTTTCTGTCCGCTTTGGAGGAAAGCCTGATAGGAACGTATTTTTTGTTCAGAGAGGAGATTCGGCTTGGGAAAGTGGAATGTGAGAAGATGACAGACATATTGAACTTGAATTAATCTTACAAAATTACTTGCTTCATCTCTTGTCTCTAAAGGGGATTTACACAAAAATTAATGAATCATATAGTCTGTAATGTAGGTAATGTAAAATGAAAAGGCAAAGTAAGAGTTAGTATTTCTTAATGGAAGTAAATATTAATGTAAAATTATTTAATTGCAAATGTTCATGAATCGGATGCTTACATTTTATATTAATCATTAAAAACTCTTAAATAAAAACCTTTTAAGCGAGCTCTAGATATATTAGTGATTAAACACAAATACAAACGGTTAAATATACATGATTTAAATACAGTTAAGCGACAAGCATGCTCTCCTTCCAATATCAATCATGAATTTCTTTTATCCACAGACAGCTTCGCTTTTTTGCAAAATGCGGCGTATCCTTTGTCTTCCAAACAAATGCCTTTACTGTATCTCACAATGCCCCAAACTGGATTTTAGGAAGGCGCCAGTTCAAACAGGAAAATATTAGCAGGAGTTTTTTATGCACGGCATGTTCTGCTCTTGTTCTTTGCGTTTTGTTCCTTGAGCAAATCCTAATTTCTCATTCAGCCTTTTGGAAAGCAATTTGTTTCAAGCGATTTAACTCGGAAATTGTACAAAGTGTCACCTGATTCAAAGTAAAGGATAATCAGTGGAAGGTGAGTTTCAATTTTAGTTGCTCCATTTAAATCAGCTGTTTTTTTGAACTTTTAATTGTAATTATTTAATTTTTCTTTTGTGCAGATGGAGTTTAATCACGGAGGGAGTGAGAGGGTCCAAAACGACCGAGGGATTCTGAAGAAGGGAGGAGATTAGGTGATCATCATCCAGCAAAGCAATCCAAGGCTTCCGGCAAATACATGAGTCCTCAACAAGCCCTTACCAACACGGCAAAGTTGACGCTGTTGAGAGAACTGAAATCGTCACCTTCCCTCAAATCTATTACCTGGGCTTGGAACAAAATGGGAAGATTCTGAGCACCACCTCCGGTCCTAATGACGGTTACGATGACTCAGAAAAGTTCTACATCCACCGAATGCACGACCACATCAGCTACCGCTACGAACTGCTGGAATCCCTTGGAAAAGGGGACACCTCCCAAGTTTTCAAGGCCTTGGACCACAAAACCGGTGCTCACGTCGCTCTAAAAATCATCCGGAATGAGGATCACCTCCAAATCGACGCTGAGCAAGAGGTCTCCATCCTCACCCAGCTGAAGAATAATGTTAATGTCGTTGAGATCCTGGACTCGTTCCAATTTCGGAACCATAGCTGTATCGTTTTCGAACTTTTGGCTCGGAACCTGTCCCGCCTCAAGTTTGAAACTTGTTACAAAGGATTTACACCCCAACAGGTCAAGAAGTTTATCATTCCGTTCTCAGTGTCTCCAAGTCTCTCTCAGGAACAAATCGTGCATGGGGATCTCAACCTCGAGAATATCCTTCTAAAACAGGAGTACAGAGACGAGATCAAGGTGATTGACTTTGGTTCCAGCCGTTTTTGAATGAGAGGGTTCCACTTCTCCATATCTTCAGGGCTGTGCCTACCGAGCACCTGAGCTCATCTTGGGAATCGAGTACGGGACGCCTGTTGACATGTGGGCGGTTGGCTGCGTTGTTGTGGAGCTTTTCACCGGACAAAAACTCGTTCCTGGTGAGGATGAGCAGGATCAAATGGCGTGTATTTTGGAGGTGCTTGGAAAACCTCCGAAAGGTTATCTACAGAAGGCGACACGAGCTAAGGAGTTCTTTAGTGATAAGAATAACATGATTCCGGCGTATTGTGAGGAGAAAACGAAGAAAAATGGGAAGAAGATTTTGGTCCGAAGAGGAAGGAAAGTGGGAAGATAAGAGGACCTCCAGGAACCAGGGATTTGGAACTTGTGCTGGGAATGCAAGGCGCTGTCAAGCCGGTGTTTTTGGATTTCGTGAAAAGGTGCTTGCACTGGGTGCCAGAAGCGAGGTTGAAACCTTCTCAGGCTCTAGCCCATCCTTGGATCAAGAAGATGAGATCAAAATCTCTGACGAAGAATGGAACGTTGGTGGAGGAGGTGGAGTGGCTTGCGGGAAATGTTGCGGCTTAGAACCAAAAGAAGTTGGTTGGGAGAATTAACTAAATAATCATTTTGTTGTTGTTTAATTATTGTACCATTTTTGTTGGAATTTATAATAAGATTATATTGATAAACAAAGTTTTAAACTATACATGTAACTTGTTTATCATTTAGAAAAGACATTTTACAAATGCAGCACATTGAGCCTCAAATCAAAGCGTCGGCGTTTTCCAGTGAAAATTTGGTTTATCATAACATTCTTATGTATTATGCACAACGGTAAGCCATAGAAGCGAAGCTCTCAGGCTAAAAACAGCTCGACATTCAAAACGCCAGAAAAAAGAGCCCATAATTCAAATGCATGGTGTGCTCTCGTGCATTTTCATTGCGTAAAGGAAACAACTCGAGAGACGACGAAACAATCATTTTTGTTCAGCTTTTCTTTGTGTAAAAGTTTAAATAGTTTGTAAGGAATTCCCGTCGACATTTAATTGTTACGCTGGATTTTAACTCAGCCAAAAACTTTTTGGTTGACGTTCGAACAGGCCAAGCCACAGCTTTTATGAAAACACCTTTAGCACCACAACTGTTAATAATCCACGTAACAATTAAATGTCGACGGGCAATTCCCTACCAACTATTTAAACTTTTACACAAAGAAAAGTAGAACAAAAATGATTGTTTTGTCGTATCTCGAGTTGTTTCCTTTACGCAATGAAAATGCACGATCCACGAGCACGAGCATGCATGCGTGAATTATGGCTTTTGGACTATTTTTCTGGCGCTGTTTGAATGTCGAGCTCTTTTAGCCTGAGAGCCGACGCTCTATGTCTTACCCGTTATGCATAATACATAAGAATGTTATGATAAACAAATTTTCACTGGAAACGCCGACGCTTTGATTTGAGGCACAATGTGATGCATTAGTAAAATGTCTTGATGCTAAATGATGGAACAAGTTACATGTATAGTTTGGGAAAACTTTGTTTATTAATATAATCTTCATTATAAATTCCAACAAAATGGTACAATAATTAAAACACCAACAAAAAGGATTATTTAGTTAATTCTCCCAACCAACTACTTTTGGTTCTAAGCCGCAACATTTCCCGCAAATGCCCCTCCACCTCCTCCACCAACGTCTCCATTCTTCGTCAGAGATTTTGATCTCATCTTCTTGATCCAAGGATGGACTAGAGCCTGAGAAGGTTTCAACCTCGCTTCTGGCACCCAGTGCAAGCACCTTTTCACGAAATCCAAAAACACCGGCTTGACACCCTTGCATTCCCAGCACAAGTTCCAAATCCCTGGTTCCTGGAGGTCCTCTTATCTTCCCATTTTCCTTCCTCTTCGGCACCAAAATCTTCTTCCCATTTTTCTTCGTTTTCTCCTCACAATACGCCGGAATCATGTTATTCTTATCACTAAAGAACTCCTTAGCTCGTGTCGCCTTCTGTAGATAACCTTCGGAGTTTTCCAAGCACTCCAAAATACACGCCATTTGATCCTGCTCATCTCACCAGGAACGAGTTTTTGTCCCGGTGAAAAGCTCCACAACAACGCAGCCAACCGCCCACATGTCAACAGGCGTCCCGTACTCGATTCCCAAGATGAGCTCAGGTGCTCGGTAGGCACAGCCATGAAGATATGGAGAAGGGGAACCCTCCTCATTCAAAAACAGGCTGGAACCAAAGTCAATCACCTTGATCTCGTCTCTGTACTCCTGTTTAAGAAGGATATTTTCGAGATTGAGATCCCCATGCACGATTTGTTTCTGAGAGAGACCTTGGAGACACTGAAGAACGGGAATGATAAACTTCTTGACCTGTTGCGGTGTAAATCCTTTGTAACAAGTTTCAAACTTGAGGCGGGACAGGTTCCGAGCCAAAAGTTCGAAAACGATACAGCTATGGTTCCGAAATTGGAACGAGTCCAGGATCTCAACGACATTAACATTGTTCTTCAGCTGGGTGAGATGGAGACCTCTTGCTCAGCGTCGATTTGGAGGTGATCCTCATTCCGGATGATTTTTACAGCGACGTGAGCACCGGTTTTGTGGTCCAAGGCCTTGAAAACTTGGAGGTGTCCCCTTTTCCAAGGGATTCCAGCAGTTCGTAGCGGTAGCTGATGTGGTCGTGCATTCGGTGGATGTAGAACTTTTCTGAGTCATCGTAACCGTCATTAGGACCGGAGGTGGTGCTCAGAATCTTCCCGATTTTGTTGGCTTCCAACCCAGGTAATAGATTTGAGGGAAGGTGACGATTTCAGCTTTCTCAAACAGCGTCAACTTTGATCCGTGTTGGGCCAGGGCTTGTTGAGGACTCATGGTATTTGCCAGAAGACTTGGACTGCTTTGAAGCTGGATGATCTTCAGAATCCCTCGGTCTTTTGGACCCTCTCGTACTTCCTCCGTGATTGAACTCCATCTGCACAAAAGAAAAATTGAATTACCTTAATTAAAAGTTTAAAACAGCTGATTTAAATGCAAGAATTAAAAAGATACTCACCTTCCACCGACTATCTTGCACTCCTTACTTTCAATCCGTTAAAACCTTGAACGATTGCCAAGTTAAATAGCTTGAAACTAATTATTTTCCAAAAAACGTGAGTGATTTGCTCAAGGCTGAAGTAAAACGTGATGAACAAGAGCAAGGCCCTTGCACAAGAAGCCCATGCTAATTTTTAGGAGTTTGAATTACGCGCGGTTTTAATTTTGAGGTTGGGGCATTGCGAGATTAAGCTGTTGAACGTAAACAAAGTCCTTTGTCTCCTTTTTGCTAAAAACGCGACGCTGTCTGTAGATACAAGATATTTCATGATGTGATGTTGGAAGGAGTGCATGCTTGTCACTTAACTTTATTTAAATCATGTATATTTAACAGTTTGTATTGTGTTTAATCATTAATATATCTAGAGCACGCTTAAAAGGTTTTCATTTAAGAGTTTTTAATGATTAATATAAAATTTTATAATTTTACATTTATGGTAGCAACCGATTCATGAACGTTTGCGATTAAAAAACTTTACATTTATTAAGAACAACTAACTCTCATTTTACAGATACATTACCTACATTACAGTGATTCATTAATTTTTTAACATTCCCTTTAGAGTCAAGAGATGATTTTGTAAGTTTAATGTAAGTTAAATATGTCTGTCATCTT
>LJIJ01003074.1:0-21493 GCA_001718145.1 Orchesella cincta | reverse complement strand
TGAACATAATTCAATACATTACCATATAATAAAATACATAGTTGCACTACCATTCAATTGAGTATGAAGCTACCCAAGGGCATCTTTTTCCATGCTTTGAATCAAAAGAAGCATTCAATTGAGAGCCACCTTTCCCTTTTATGTGGTTTAGCTTCGCAAACATGTAGGAGTAAAGCAATCTAGAATGTTGCGTAAGACATGACATGAGCTCCAATATACAGTAAAGAAGCCATGTAGCTCTAGAATCTAGAACGAATAGAAGCAGGGTTGAAATGGAAAACTTTATTTTTGTTTACTTTCCCTTTGAAATTGAGTTGTTTTATAGAGAAACTATATGTACATACATTATTGAGATATTCAGTGAAAGCAGTCCTGTTCTAGGTATGTTTAGCTCGATTGGATTATTGTACAGTTGTTTGTGTTTTACAATTTCTTTACTCTTTCTCTCCGCTGTTCTGCTCCCATTTCAACAATTCACATTCATCGGTTTTATTTAACTGAGCTAACAAAGCAAAGGTATAGGTAGATCCGTAGAGTTTTTAAACACACGTGGCAAATTACCATTAGCCATTCTCGGTTGTCCTTGCCACGACTCCCTGTTTTTTTTCTTCTTTTTGACTTTAAACGCTTCTGAAGAATGAATGGCATGTAATGACACAGTTTTTCATCAACGGCACAATTCTACAGAATGGTTAAAGGAGCCATGAATACCATACAAAAATAAAACGCTTTCTGAAGCGTCCCTCCTCACATTTCAAACACATAATATACGAGAGACGAGTCAAGAATGCTTTTTCCTATTGGCTTACTTCATTCTCAGCATCATGGTAAGTAGGGAAAAGGGAACGTTGTCAGAATTCAAATGAATCAGCAAGCCAGCTCGGCAGTTATCATACCTTACGTAATGAATCAAAGGAAACACAAATCGGTCAGGTATTTTCATTCCACGAGAAACTCAGTTTGACCTATGTTTTCTCCGTTATTTGATTCACTTTGCCATTTTGACTGAACCCACACACCATATACTCTACACCAGCTTTCTTTTCTAAGCCGAAAAGTTTCCTAAAGAATTTTCTCGCAAACATAAAATATACTTAGGTTCTGAACATCACGGACAGTGGAAACTTTGGTTGCAAAATAATGCTCTGAAATGGGGCAGCAGAGCAAAGTCAGTCACAAAGTTAACTCCAGCAACATGAACTCGAGGAATGGCATCATCTTTTCAAAATGGCGATGTGATGACTCCATGTGGCTTTCTGGGTTATGGATCTGCTCTCCTCCCAGCAAAATCCTCTTATGTGGCCCAGCATCACATAGATTATAAAGTATATGAGTGAAATGCAATAACAATATGATCCCTCAACTTTCACAGCTCATAACGTAACCTCATATAAGCATTCTCATAAGCTTTTTGTGATGTCATCACACACATCACATTGTATTGTTGGTAAATAGGTCCCGAATATAAATATACGTAGTAGCGTGGTCGTAGCTCAGCTAGACTAGATGTGGATGCATGACCACAGCAAAGAATAGGAGGATAAACTTTCGATGAATCTTTCTTGGGACTGTAAATCTCAGCAGACCTTAATAAATTCTTTAATGTTAGGCGTGCGTGAGGAGAATTCGAGGCAGAGCTACTTACTCCTCCGATCTAACATAGTGATTCACTTGTGTGCACAATGTTTTCGTATATTATACTATGGAATCATGTTTGTACTCTCTCACACACACACAAGGTTGTAAGCAAGCAAGGAAGGAAGTAAACGATAGTGACGACGACGGAGACGGAAGATGAGAACTGAGAAGGAATAAGATGCTTACAGATATATAGTTTCATCCCTTTCACTTTTTCGTGAGGAAAAAACCTGATATAGTTAGTTCTGAGATGGCTTAACCGTCTCGTAGTTTACAACCTTTAAATCAGAAGCGTATAATATCTATAGACATAATATTCTCCTCCTCTTGTGTGTAGCTCTCGTTTGACTTGGTTTGGTCTTCTTCGTGAGCATCAAAAGATAGTCCGAGGCGATTAATTAAACCGTGATTTATATTCCCAATCCTTTGATCACGTCCTTATGACACAGTTTCTTTCCTCTGTATTGCCTCTTGCCTTCCCATTCTAGCAAGAAAGAGAGAACCAAAAGAGGGGTATACACATGATAATCTCACTGGAGCAACAAGGATGAAAGGAAAATTTATATGGCTTGTTTTCCCTCATATAATATAAGTAGTAATAATGAAGTCAACATAAAATGGCAAAGGATATTGGGCTAAATCAGCCAAAGTCGGGGGGAGAAAGTTTGACTCGTCTCCTCTGACTTAATTTACATGCGACCCTGCACCATACTCATTTTGTCGTTTGCGAATTTCATGCACGACAAATTGAGGTCTCAGTTCTTTTCGGGAGATGAATGACAGGTTTAAGAAAACATGCAACAAAAAAGTTAACTTTGTTTCGGTATGTTATATGTTGCTCATAATAATAATGTCTGAGTTGTTTTTTACCCACATTCAATTTACTCGCCATCATCAAGTCGAGTTGGACATGAAGAATTGCTGTTGTACCTACTTATTTCCAGCACCACTTGAATATAATGTGCGTGCACAAAACTCAAAGCTCAGAGCAATCTAATGTGTTTCATAGAATTGCACATGATGATGATGACGATGACTCTTAAGGGTTCATTCGCATGGAGAGTCCATGGTTTTTATGGAGAATATTTGCACGTCATATAATATATGTCGGCCAAAGTAGCCGGCAGATGCAACGTGGTGGGCTGGTGTAATGTATAATCTAGTTGTGAAAGGGAAGATGGTAATAGTTCACTCTTCCAGCTCTCTAGTTTATCTTCGTGTATTCTTGGTGACAGGGTGGAAAAAGAGCTTTGCCTCTTCTTTCTCCCGTGATGGCACGACGGCACGGCTAATATTTATGTTGGGCCCTTCCGTGCAGAGCCATTTGTGTGTGGTACTTCGTCTTTTCTATGTAGGTATGCTCTGTAGTTTTTAGTTATGTTATATATTTCTGCTTCTGATGATGATGATACTAGGATGAGATGAGGACGCCTTTGAACATCTCAACTTTCCTCTGGTTTTCTCAGTTTGTTTGTTATGAAGGAGACAAGAGTTAGTGCCTTGGTTTTTAGAGCTAAAGCTGAGAGCCTCTATTCCCATGTTGCTTTTTGGAATTATAGCTTTGTGTGTGAGCGAGCAGTTTAGTAGGTTTCTTGGTCGTTTTCATCTTCGTGGTTTTTCCTCGTATCAGGTTGTGGTGCTAGCGAAGAATGAGAAAGTATCAAGAGGAGAAGATACTTTTGAAAAACTTTTCGTCTTTTTTGGATTATGTATAGCAGAGTTGGGTTGGAATTACAACACTCATTCTTGTTCACATATTATAGACACATAGATATAATTTTTAGGGCCATTATTTTTCTGCTTGATTCTTCCTGTTGGTTTTTACAAAAAGAAGGCTTGTTACAGAGCGAACATTATTCTTTTTCATATGTGTAATGTGAAGAGGTAATAAAGTTAACGGATGACATTCAAACTGCTGAAGGTTTAATAGGTTCCCCTTTAGATAGAACTGCTAGCTACCTTTATATGAGAAGAAAACCTCTTGCAACTTCATGGGTTTTGCTTATAGATATGAAAAGTCTTTAAAAGTCGTTTCAGCTGTAACGCGTTACCTAAAATTAGTGTCCTTTCTGCTTATATCTGCTATAGGTGTAAGGGAAAGTTTGCTTTCACGGAACGGGATGTACGTAAATAGCAGAATAAAGTCAGAGCTGCGCCTGGTGGTGTCATTGAACCACAAATGTTACAAGTCCCTCTGATTAGAAACGTACAGACAGAGAGCGTTTTAAAAAGTTGATTTCATCTGCTTTCCCTTATTAAAGAGTGGTATGAACATATTACATTTTCCGGAGAGGTTTGAAGTAGCATGTATTACAAACGCTTTAAACACCATACTCAACTGGCTATATATGGTTCCTCTCTCTCACTTCTGACAGAGTCAAAGCACCAGCTAACGGAACGTCACGGCCATGAGCTGTATCTTTTTATCCATGTTCTTTTCTCGGAATAAGTTGAGATACATGAGCTGGGGAAACCTGAAGTTTGAGCAAACTGATCGCGATTTACGCCTTTATTTGTTGACGATTGACCGAATTTGCATGCATAACTTCAAAAAAATCCCCGGACCGCGTTTCAGTAATTTTTGGAAATTCGAATTTGGGTGGGAGTTACTCAAGTTTGACATTTTAAATTAATTTTTGATTTAATCTGAATATGCCATCATAATCTAAACTCTAGAACAGAGAATCCATATTTTGTTTTTGAAAAAATTTTTTTAACGATCAATTTTTCAAAATTCTTTGATTCAAACATCCTTTCGGATATTAAAGACTAAAGATGTATAATCGATTACCAACCGTCTGCGATTTTGATTGTGCTTAAGTGTTATTCTCAACCTTGTCAGCTGAAGTGGAAAATGCTTTTATTGCCAGCCTTCTATGTGACGGTGCGATATGCTAGAAAGGGATTGATCTCTATACTGTCGCACTTTGTTTATGCACCCATCAACTGGATTAGTAGATCGAGCTTACGGTTCAACTAATGTTATATTGAGTGTTGGATTGGAGATAAGCCGACGAGCTAAATCAGGTCCTCGTATTGCTTTCTAAGAACCAATGCAGCGTATGAATTAGGGCTTTAGAGCTCTTGAGATAATTTTAATGCATATTAAAATGCTTCACCACGATATAATGTCCAACGAGAGACGTGAACGTGAAATCATGATCTGAAAAATGGCATTAATCTTTTCATACACATTCTTTTATTTAATGGTATGAAAGTCACACAAATACACAGTCATACATACAAATCGAAACTTTTAGAGAATGTTAAATCTGTCCTCTGTATGTTTACTGTTGTTATTTCACGCACCCGATTTAATAAACTTTGAGCTTTCAAACGCAAATAAAAATATATTTGTATAGCCTGCTCTTTAAGGCAATCGTGATGCTATTGAATGAAAGTGTATGTGTGAAAGTTTACTACGCAATGAGCTTTCGGTTTTTCTAATCCGCCCATCATCATTCTGATAAAGTGTCTTGCACCTAGGAAGAAGGAGGTTTCATTCACAAACTTTTATTGTACCCATTGAATCTTTCCAATTGCAAGTTTTTATATACCTATTTAAAAGGCATTTACTATAGTCAGATTTTTAGACTCCGGGTTTGCCTTTTCATTGATATTTTTAAAGTATCATCTAAATTGAAAAAGTGTATATCTGTCTAGATTTTTATTGCGTAAATCTTGTGGCTATGGCTCGGCTGTAAAAAAAAGTCTTTGAGGTGGTATCCAAACTGTGATTTTCCCACTGTCGTTATTACTCTCCTAAAGAGTAACCTTTTTAGCCGGAACAATGGCTCGTGTGGATATATATGGCTCAAAAATCATGTGGGAAAATCGGTTTCTATCTTTCTTCCTGTCGGAGCACACGTGCTAAATTTATTTCGTCGCTTGATGTGACGGATCACCGACCATTTATTAAGGTTTGTGTGTGCGGTAGTGTCGCAATCTTCTTTCCTTGTTCCCCATTTTACCCAACCCGTTTATATTGCTCCAACGTGCAAAGTAGGTGATGGGGAGGAAGTGTCTTCTTAAGTCGTTCGTGTTGGTGATCAAGACGATATGAAGCTATAAAGTAGGGAATTGGAAAACGGAACATATTACTGTTTAATATGATGATGTGAGCGGATAGGATCAATATTACAAATAGGTCATGCAATTTTCAGTCAAGGATTTTTTGCGGATGCTCCTTTTCCTCCTCCGTGTTTTTTCTCAAGATATGATAAAAGCCAAATTTTGTTTTGAGTATGGTTGGTTGGGCGACTTGGAGGAGTTGAGGATGAGGCTGATGCCTCCATTTTGGTTGGCGGTTGGGTTGCTACAGCGTGGTTTGGCCTATGATAATATTACTTCAAAAGTTTTAGGCTTAAATTATCAAGTTCGGAGTATCGGTTCAAGTTTACAATGTGTTACGCTCAAGTAGTAGCACGTTTCATACTTTTATCTGCGTAAAGTGTATCCACTTTTTGACTTAAGCTGAGAGAGCCATAAATCACGACTGCTTTATTAAATCTCAATGATAGAAAAGTTGTTCATGTTTCCCAGATCGTTCAGTTCGTTCGCTCACTGTTCTCAATCTCGAATCTGTACAGTGTGCAAAGCATTTCCTCAGTTCGTGCAGATTTTGCAGGAAGTAGGAACTAATTTACTTCTTCGAATCCGAGACAAACTCAACGGCTTCCAGATTTTCAATTCAGGATGAAACGAGTTCCTTCAAATCTTACTGGGAAAAAGTTAACAGAAAAAGTACATTCTTTGAAGAAAAAAGCACAATTGTGAGGTTACCCAAATCACGAGGTCTTACTATATTCCAAAACATGAATATTCTGAGAAAATATGGATGCATATTTTATTTTGTGCTTAAGTGAGTAGATAAAACTGTAGGAAGGAAAGTGTCAAATAATCGCTTCAGGGAATCCATGTCATTAAAATCATCATTAAAACACTTCATCTGAGGAAAAGAATGAGTGCTATGACTTTTTAGTAAAAATCTAACAAAATGTGGGGGTGTGAAAAATGATAAAAACGGATTGCAATATTCTATACATTCTATATGACACCACGTGCGTGTTAGTTTATTCACTCATCATTTGATTACCCCCATTACACTTCGTAGGATAGATTAAGGATGGATGAATAATTTCAGGGAATTCATATAACCGTAAATCAAACTCAACAACCTTGGTGTTTCACATGTTATTGCATTCTGGCTGCTTCTACTTTGAAATACTTCCTCAGAATCCCTTGTTTCCCTGTTGTTTGCAACTCCATCCTAATTTCATGCGCCAAATTGTTTACTTTGCATTATGTCTCAAAATGTTAATACAAATAAAAATGTATGTTACGTAGCTGCACATATGAATTAGGTACTTTTTTGCAAGCATCTATTCCAATTACGGAACAGTATTTTTTTATACCAATCCGGTAGTGATTTAATTATTTGAAGCGGTAACGTACCATGAGCTATATAGATAATATGAGCATAAGATAAAAAAATCTTTTTTGGCGAACTCGACGTTTGCAAAATCAGAATGGTTGGTCTAGCTTATGAGGGAGTAGTATCATATTCATTCCAAAAATTCCAACCCGAAGCAGTCTTTGTGCTTGAGAAGATTAAAAGAAATGAAAATGGGGCAGAGTAAATATACAAAGAGAATTATTATTAAGGGCGAAGGGAAAATATATATGAATGAGCAGTTTGTTAGTTTATATTGCAGGATGTACTACGCTACGCATCGAAAAACGTACCTAAATATATCAAGTAATAAATTCTTAAAGTTATAATGGCCATCATGATACATGTTCTATGATACAAAAAGATACATTATACTTTTTTATACGGAGAAAATGTAATAGGTTGTACAAGAGCACTTCATCCTTTTTTTGCGCTGTCTTCCCTTTCACTCCAATTTATTTGTAACAAACGAAGCAAACTAAAGTATAAAGTAAGTAAGTAGTAGATGGATTATGTTTTCCTCTTTCGCTGACATGTTGTTTTTCCGCTATTTTTTCACAGCCCTCTTATCCGGAACACTGCGAACATACCAGAAAGCGGCTTGTGATGAGGAGTGGGTAAGCATCCGTTGCCCAGCCGGGACAACAATTTCCATCCAGTTGGCTCAGTATGGGAAGACGGCTCCAGCCGCTTCACTGTGCAGGTCCAGTAACCCAAACATTTTCCCTGATCTCATGGACCCGGTAAATGCCAACAGTAATTTTACATGCCACTGGCCTGCTTCTATTCAGGTATTTTTGCTTTAAACGCAATTTTCTTTCACACACCATACCACCAGACTTTTATTGCGAAATGCGGAGAGAAAAAAAAGATGTACACCATGATTCATCTGAGGGATGATAAGTGTCATGTGTGCTTTCACTTTTGAAATGGACAAGTAGGTATATCCAAAGCATTTCCATTATATATAATGTTATATATGTAACAACATGTGAAAGTTATTAACCATAGCTGTATCACTTCATCAGCAACCTTTTTCTACAGTAAGGATGCTTTGACCAATTATAATTTTAACTGTGTTCCCTTTTTTCCTGCGTAACTTAATTTTCTTGCAATATTACCACTTTTTTTATAAATTTACTACTTTTTATGACAGACTTCAACTTTAGCATCAATATTGATTAAAAACATTTTGTTTTATAATATATTATTTCACTAAAGATCGCAATCTTGTCATGCTGCTTGCTTGACGTAATAGTAGCATCACTAAAGCCCAATGTATTGTAATTTTGAAAATAAATTCGAATACACGCCTCATTATTTATTGCAAACATTGCAAATAGAAACGGATCCATTGGAAAGTGAAAGCACACAATGTACTTATTTATGTATACGTACGTGGCCCAGTTTTTCCAGTATCATTTTAGTAAATAAACATTATTATAATCTAAACTTTTTTCTCTCTCAAGTATATAAATATATATTATGTTCCAACATAAATTGTTGAGTTAGTGGAGACGAACTAGTGAACCATATTGGTAATACATTTTTCTTCATCTTTTGTTCAACACAATTTCCTTATTTGGAGTAGTATGGTCTCTTGCAGACGGTTGTGGGACTGTGCCAGAAAAAGCCTAGCTGTAAATTTCAAACTTCACCCCAAACTTTTGGAGGAGATCCTTGTCCTGGTAGCCGCAAATTCGTTGAAGTTGCCTATAAATGTCGCCCAAGTAAGTTTTTTTCGTGCTATCGCATCACACATCCTTTTTAGACCGATGACAAAAGTGTTTACTTGTTTTTCTAATACTTTTAGTAAATGTTTCCGCTCCAAAATAGTAAAAGGTTTGCTTTTTGAAAGGAAAAAAATGCATAATGGTGGAGACCAGTATTTGTCCACCAAAATTACGTTTTTTTGTCCGATGATACTTTTTGTTGCAATCCAATCAGCTAGAATGTTCGATTGGATGTCTTGGTTTACTTTTCCTTGTCGTAATGTTTCAACCTCCATTGTGAAGTTGGTCACAAAGGCTTAGTTGGATGGATGCACTTTCATGCATGTGTGTTTCCTTTGCTGTAGTTTTTTTGTTCACAAGTTGCCGTCAGCCAAAATAAAAATAACTTTGCCAAAGTTGTAAATGGTATTGATTCTGAGGCACATTGTTGTTAACAAAAAGGTCCTTTTATGTTCCTTGTTATCATAAATTCATGGTCTTAAATTTGAGGTCACGGTTGGTTTGTAATTTTTGTAACAAAATTGAAGTGCTCGAGCATACCTCAGTTGTTTAACATTTTTTTCAACTTCATTCCCAAGTAAAAATGCATTCTTTACGGTTTCAGACCACTGGAGAAACTATTTCTATTGAATTTAATGCAGCGAAAAATATGTCGACTTTAAATGTAAAACTAAATGTTTATAGGATTGGATCGGTGTCACGCACGATTAAATAAACGGCTTCCAACTTTTTTTGTTGCATATTCACAACTGTTAACTCCTTCCCAGTTCATATTAGAGTGGTTTGGACTCGGACCTTCGAGTGCAGAAGAGGTTTTTATGTTTGTTTCTCTCTTTTTTAGGTGAATTCCGAAGCGTCATAGGCTGTCAGGACGATGTCATCCAGCTGAGCTGTAATAAAAGCTCCCGTCTCGCCATTTACTCTGCCAACTACGGACGAACGGAATATGAAAGCGTTTCCTGTCCACAGCCCGCTGGTGTTCAGGAAGAAAGTGAGCTAAAAACAGATTTTTTTCTTTCTCTTTATAAATGTACCCAAACTTACCTAAATGGTCACATCATGCACGTGCATATAAAAACTGTAGCACCCCTTCTGGCATTCACCGTATTTAACTCACCTTTCCATTCAATGGGAGGTTTTACAGCTTAGATTTTTGCACTGCGTAAGTAAAAAAGGTAAACGTTTCTGAGAAGCTGGAAGAAAGTCTTTTTTTGTAAAAATCATTGTGATATAGTCATGTTTTTGCATTCATAGATTAACAGGAGAGTATATTTTATGTATGTAGTATAGTTATGTATGTTATTTCCGAATGTCTTGGCGGTGATATAGGTCCAAATAACCGTCACATCACGTACTCATTCAATGAGACTGACTCTTTCTGAGCTCAAGCAAGAAATGATAGAGGAAGGGAAGGAAAGTTTATTTTCCTTTTACTTTCCTCTTTCTCTCTCTTTACCAACCGTTTATACATACTTGCCTCCCACTACTTTCACTTTCGGTACTAAAATTGATACCACTGCTTAAGGGTAAACTCAATTTCGACTCACAAAAAGTGGAAAAGTTGTCGTAAATATTAAGGATTCCAGTCTTTGGAGAGTTTGTATAGCAAATAAATATATTGGGCATCTATATACTTACTCCCAGTTTGTTGTAGCATTTTATGATGTTTCGCGTAGAATTTTATGCATGTTCCCGTATTGAATTGGACCGAGACGAAATGGGTGTAATAGTGAGTAAAACTATTGTTGGTTTTCCCTTGACATGTTAAAAGAAGAGTTTTGTACATTGCTACACAGAGACATACTCATTTCCCATCGCATGATGTAAAAAAAATGTAGGGCATTTACGGAACAGTGCTATTTTGGCTGTCTTCTTTTTTGTGTGGGGACATAATAGTAAGAAAGGCGATGAAATTCGGTCATGCTAACTGACTACGGTTGGCAATGAGTATTAAAATGTGACATATTCCCATTTCTTCACACCAGAGACACCATCGTATCACATGTGAATGTGAGTTTGAAGTTGGGTTGCTATTCACTCTGGAAGCCCATCATATTCATAATGGGATTGGATTGATATGGGATGATGGGAGCTACAGATGGTTATGCTTAGGAACAGGAACAATGATGTTAGTTGCAGTTTGAAGTACACTACGATGCGATAACACTGTAGGTGGTGCTGCCGTGACTATCCAAGTTTTCGCATCCTTTGCAACTGCAGTACTGTAACATTTACGACCTTTTCTCGTACGCTTTCCCTGGTTTACTTAAAATGAAGTATTAACAAAGAATGGGAAGCATCTTGTGCGAAAATATTATAAAGTGGTGGCATGATGTAGCAAAAGTTGGACAATATTTTGAAACTAGGCTACCTCTTGTATTTCTTTTGACTTTTTTTGTGCAGTCACAACTTTTTGGGTAGTAAGTGGCGCATCTTTTTGTTAACTAGCGAGGGAAATGGTAGAGGTGAAAGTTGGCTTGCTTTCACTCTCACATAGTTTAAATATATGTTGTTTTTAGGAAAGACTATAGTACCATGTTCTATATTCACCTTGAGAAAGTAAAAGTATACTCAGGTTTCACTTTCTCAAATTGGGCCTTATGCACAACATAAAATAACCTGATGAAGCATATTACATACGTCTCATCTCATTCCTGAATCAGGATATATAACATACATAACCTAGCAAACCAAGTTTCGATTGTTAGCATCATGAATAATAATAATATGGATGTTTATATTACAATGTATGTATATTTTTGCGGAGGGTATAGCATCCCCGTCCTGGGTTGGTTTAACAAACTGGAAACTTGACTGCAACTTTTTTATTTTACTTTTGCAGCTTGTTTGGCAAGTTATGCGACGGAGACGGTAATGCAAATGTGTCATGGGAAACGAAGATGTGCCCTGGGTGTGGATTCTACATTTGGAAATCCATGTAAACCCGAGTCCAGAATGTACCTGAAAGTGATACATACATGTGGTAAGAAATGTGTTTAATGGTGGTTGGGTTGGGAAAACCTTATGGGCTCAACTGCCACGTTTGATGTTTTTAAGAAAGCATGACAAACTAGCTGAGCTCAAGCGAGCTTTTGTGACTACTCAACGAATAACATCCCCGTCAATGTTTTGATTAACATGTTTCAACGGCTGAACAAATCGTATTGATTTCAACTTCTTCCCGATGTGTAGGACGCCATGAGGCAAAAATTCCCTGGAAATTATTTATTTGACTACGAATTCTTCTACTAAACTTTGTATTAAAAATGTTGTCGACGTCAGCATTCTTCTAATAACTTTTGGCACTCTGGAATTTTTATATGCGATTGGAGATTCTTTATAATTCACTCTTCCCAGTTAATTCATTTTCTAGCTCTACCCCCCACCTTTTTTGCATATTATTTCACATCTCGAAATTTTTGCACGGAGAGTTCACGCTCACGCATTGAATGTATGAAATTGAAATGAAGTGATGGAATAATTTCAACAGCTCATTTGGAATTCAAGATTTCCATCTCTCTTGACTTTTTCTTTCACGACACTGGGTTTGCAAATTACGAAAAATGAGGTCCATATATACAGTCCTCGCTGCAAAATTGTATATTACATTATGAGTGACTATGAGTTGACTTGGCGTGGCTTTTTACTAAAGTATTTCTTTTCTTTATATTGCCCCTGCTGTGTCTTTCTATGTTTTACACTTACTTCAATGTTTGGAATTCACAGTTCCTCGAAAAGTTCTCAAGGAGAAGTATCAGGGGGAGTCTGAGCCAGATGAAATGTTAGATGATGAGACTGATAGTAATAATGAAGATGCGAACGATCCCACTGAGCGGATTATTGAGCAACCCTCTATTTATTCCCCAAGTCATAGTCCTGGTGGGTGGGATATCAAAGGTGCAACTAGCAACCATATTTCGTCAAATGATGATCAACACAAGCGGAAGAGCAGAACGAGTCAAAAACCTATACTAGTTTCAACACATCAGTCATCCTCAGGTTTGTGTTTTAGCTGAAAATGATGATGGGAATATTATGAAAGGTCAAAATTGTGGAGAATTATCATGAGAAATTGCATATAATAATATAAAAATGAATTTCGCATTTCTGTTTCTGCACATTCAGAAGCAAACGAAGATAGTCACCAAGCCAAATCATCCACTGTGGTCGGTTCAGGGTCTCATTTAGGACAAGAAAAATCTCCAAATGGTAATGGGACCAACAGTGACATACGAGTCATTTACTTGATCTCCCAAGGGATCAGCGCCTATGATTTCATTTCTCGTAAGTATTTTTTCTCTGCGTATGAAAAAAAAAGTGTTTTCCCAGAATTTTTTATTTTATTGATATGATGATCTGCACCTCGTCAAAAAATAATTTGGGTAAATCTGCTTTCTCCACGAAAAATGGGTGGAATACCGAGAAAATGATTATGATATGACAATGTTTTATGTTTCTCGTGCCCTTCCAGGAAATTCCCACACACTTTGGCTGTACATAGCAGTGAGCGTGGCTTCAGCACTTTTACTTTTATTTCTTCTCCTCCTCCTAAACTTTGCTTGTCGGAGAAGACGTCGTCTGCGAAGAAATAACCGTATAGATGGAGGAGGAGGTGGTGGCGAGTCTTCCACTTCTGGGAAGGAGTCTGTCACTCTCCGTAGATCCACATCGGGATTGAGTGATACGGACGAGTTGAGTGTGGTGATGGAACCAGATGAATACATTCACTTGCCTTCTATCATCCGACGTGGGGACGATATCTCATCGTTCACAACAGTTGGGCCGTCAAATCCCAACCGTACTGTAGTTAGGTTTTCCAACAGTCGATCGTCAGCTCTCAGCAGGCAAGAGAGCGACACGAATCCTAGAAGCCTTACTAGTCCACATAGTAATGACCCTGATCTGCATTTCTTTTATGGATAGCCCCGTTTTTTGTACATAGAATAACTTGCACATATTCATATAAATAAATGCGTGTATTTTTAGTCAACCCAAGCCAATAATCATGTTTCCGTAAACTTTCGATTTCCTTATTGCGTAACAATATATATAGCTACTAGTTTAGTATAGTATACTATATGATCAAATAGGTGAAAGTTTTTGTTACTCGTGAATGCTTATGAAAAGAACTGCAAAGTTGCAGCCAAAAATCAAACACTTTGGTGAAGCAATATCAATCACAAATCAGCAGCTTTAATACCACATGTTTGTATTCAACTCGTTTTTATTTGTAATATTTTACTCTTCTTTCGTAATCTCATATATATATAGCTTAAATAGTATATATGTTACCAAATGGTGTCAAATGCCTTCAACAGTCGTGTTACGATGTGTTTTAAGCCAGTTTTTACAATAGAAAGTCATTTGTCATGTAATTCCTCGTTTGTTGCTTGTTCTCGTTGTAAAATTGTTATGTTCAATAGTCAAAGTGTTTTAATTGGTCGAGGCATTCATATAATGATGTTTTCGCAATGTATTCAAATTCATCTAAAGCTCTTCAGTCAATAAAGAGGGCAGGATGTTGAATACCAGTGTGTCATGATGTGAAAAACCAATAAAAAACTTCATTTATATGCAAACAAACAAAAATTTGATGTTTTATATGCATTATTACCAGTTACATTTTTAAGTGGTAGCGACTGCACTCATATATATTTAAGTTTTTAATGAATTAGGTACCACCCACTCGGGAAAATGTCAAGGACGAACGAAAGAAGGAGGGACGGAGATTCTGAAAATAGTTTTCTCATTGGTTTTAACTCCCCCACCCATGTAGTCAATTCCAAAACCCACGAACTGAATTAAACTTTTTAACTAACTGTAAAACGGCCTCGTCGCGGTTTTGTCTGCCCTTCAGCAACTCGACTTACTTATATAACCTTAGGTTAATCACGTCTATTGAAAGTTTAGAGTAACGGGAACGGTGAAGATTATACTGAAATATTGGAAAGACTTGAGTGGAAACCCTAAATGAGCTTAATCTTCAAGTTCCCAGAATGCGTGAATGAGAAGCGATTCAATTACCCAGATTCATATCACAAGAGTTTCTCAATTACATCCTGGAATCCAGGAGGAAAACCAAAAGTCTTTTGCACTTGCACAACTTGCTTCCAACAACAATTTGAAAATGTGTGTTCGCGATCGCGTCCTCCTATAATGGCTCGTATAGCTGCTTCCTTCAACGGAAAGTTGCTGTGAATGGGAAGGGAGAAGAGAACGGAAATTTATTTTCAGGGTTGTAATTACATAGTATTTCCATAAATTGACCCTTCCTTGCTCGCAAGAGAAAAAAGTTATATAACGAGAGAACCCCCCACACCTCTAGCTTGGACAAAATGTATTGGAGCTTGGTTGCATAACTATTTCTTGTATAAATGAGGTGGCCTTCATCAAAAGCACTACAACCCATGAAACTTTTCACTTTTCCAGAGTTGTGATTTCACCTTTTTACTTTTACCTCCAGTCTTGCTAGGGCTTACTCTACTGACTTCAACTTAAGTTAGTTAAAGCCTCTTTGATTCCACAAAGATTGCAACACTATCGCACAAAGCAAAAGCCTTCACACAATATACCAACAGGACGTGATTGAAGTAATAGTATCGGTTTGACCTTACACGTGCCAGTTGCTGTATATTAGTGGTGGGCAGATAGGTATACACACGCATTGACTATTATGCTATTGGGTACACAATACCAAGTACCACCCAAGTAAGCCTTTAACCCTAATAGGAAAGAATAACTTTCCATCGATACCCACACGAACACACGAGAACCAGAAATGAGAACCTACCAACAAGCTGTCCAACACCACAGGATTCCGCACATTTGAAACAACAGTATTGTCTTAATTAACCGTGGTATGAGGAAGGGAGGAAACCGAATACTTTCTCGTTGGTTAGATGAGTGAAGCTCTGAAAGTAATATTCTTTGGAATTTGTATTTATTAATACATAGAGAACTGATAAAATGCAAGTCTATTGACTACACACACAATTTCTAATTAATGTTGAAGTTTTCTGTCGATAAAAAATATTTTATCCAGAAAATTAAATTTTATGAAAGACAAGGTTAATACGCAGAGCTATCGACATTGATTTACAGTGAATTCATGTAGAAACCTAAAACGCAATAAAATGAAGTACACTTCAAATTACAACAGCTAACTAATATAATCTGAGCTGCAAAAGGTAAAGATGTGTCGCCTGTGTAGCGAGTCTATATTTTGCTCCTAAACCAATACTGCTTAACTTTTTATATGTAGTGTCTCCCTACCTCAGATTAAGAAGGACGTCGACGGTGCATTGACAAGCAAGAAAATGACAAATCTATAGACATATCTGAATGATATATCAGTGCATAAAAATATCTTGAAGCCTTCAAATTCCATACAAGTATAAATGAGATCTAGTTCCAAGAGTATTGAATATTGATACATTCCTCAGGCACAAAGCCTTTTGTGTCCTATTTACTGTATTGTGTTATTGTAAACTTTTGTTTCTTGTAAGCGTAAACTTTGAAAAGCCAGAAAAGAAGAAAGCAATAAGGTCAAAAGTTTTATTGAGTAGGTGTGAAAGGTAATTGGATGATTGGAAATCTTTGAAAAATAATATTGCAAAAGGTTGGAGATGAAACAGTTTTGAAGTTTTCTATGCCCCAAGTAGCTTGCTATATAATCTTTTCAAAGCATGCACACACCCATGAATTAAATATATACATACTCAAAAGTATGTAGCTTTAGTATATATAAAAACCATGAGAATTGTTTTCATTCACTGCTTGAGTGTTTACAGGGATTTGCTGATCTTTGTCTTTGAAAATGAAAGCGCCGTGTGTTTCTGATGATCTTCTGAAGTTAGTTAGTTTAGTTTGCTGTGGTCTGCACGTTTTTCAAATGGAATTCGTTGCGTGCCATGAGCTATAAGAAAATGAAAACCTTCTTCATATTCATATAAGGACACAGTCATGTCGGACGGAGGAACGTGAACTTCCGAGACATACGTATATTATACAAAGTACCTAAACCGGGGGTACATGTTAAAGTATGGGGAAATGGAAGTAGCTGATAAGGGTTTGTAATAAAGTGGTGTGGACCTGGGGGCGGTGGGACACTTCCGCTCAGTCCCATTTGCAAAGTTCACTCTTTGAATAGCCTTTTATCATGAGAAAGTAGAGGTTTGAAGCTAACCAATTCTTAGAAACGAATTTGGGAACGCGAACTCCAGTTTGTACCAAAGGAATTAAACCTCTCTGAAATTTGAAAAGAACATTTGGTTTCCAATATCAGCTCACTCAGACATGTCAACACAATCAACCTGAAAATTAGAAATCCATACAATTTCCCATTCAGTCTGCCATTATGACTTTGTTTGACGAAATTGAAGTCAAGAAAGTTTGTTACATTTTTGGCTTGTCTCAGCGAAAATTTTCAAAGGATCGTCACTCAACAAATTGAATGTATAGAAGGCAACGCTTGCTTTGTAAAGTTGACGTTCTGTAGAGTGTTCTGATTTGAATTTGAACTAAAGCAAGTAAAGAGGACAAAAGGCAAAAAGGTTTGTGTGAAAATGTTGATATTCAAACAATATTTATAAATAGCTTAATTGACAACGTGTTTTATAGAGTTATTAGATGTAAAATTAGCCAATACTAATTTTCATCAATATTCATGGCTAAATTATTCTTTCAAATCGTCAAACGACAGAAAAATGTTTTGAGCCATGAGATGATTAAATAAATATAACTGTCTTTTAATCGGTTGACTTCACATAAAAAATTAATACGTTTCACATTCAAACATTCTGTAAGATTTTGATCCTGTATAGTTATATCAGTTACAACCAATGTAAATTACGTCTCTTGAAGATCCAAATCCACCCAGCTTTAGGCTTCGTGTAATGGTAATTAGTCCGACTACTGAGAACAATGGTTAATGATGCCCCTAAGCACACACTTATGAGTAAAAAGGAAGTTTATTTTTTAATGCAGACGAGCATTTACTATCTAGATTTGTTTTTTACTTAAGTGTGTGCTTAGAGGGATCATTAACCATTGTTCTCAGTAGTCGGACTTAATTACGCATTACCGAAGCTAAAGCTGGTGCGATTTGGATCTTCAAAGGACGTAATTTACATGGATTGAACTGATATACTAACAGGATCAAATCTTACAGAATGTTGAATGTGAAACGTATTAATTTTTTATGTGAACCAACCGATTAAAAGACAAGTTTTATTTATTTAATCATCTCATGGCTCAAACATTTTTCTGTCTTTTGACGATTTGAAAGAATAATTTAGCATGAATATTGATGAAAATTAGTATTGGCTAATTTTACATCTATAACTCTATAAAACACGTTGTCAATTAAGCTATTTATAAATATTGTTTGAAATATCAACATTTTCACTACAACCTTTTTGCCTTTGCCTCTATTACTTGCTTTAGTTCAAATTCAAATCAGAACACTCTACAGAACGTCAACTTTACAAAAGCAAGCGTTGCCTCTATACATTTAATTTGTGAGTGACGATCCTTTGAAAATTTTCGCTGAGACAAGCCAAAAATGTAACAAACTTTCTTGACTTCAATTTCGTCAAACAAAGTCATAATGGCAGCTGAATGGGAATTGTACGGATTTCTAAATTTTCAGGTTGATTGTGTTGAATGTCTTGAGTGAGCTGATATTGGAAACCAAATGTTCTTTTCAAATTTTCAGAGGTTTAATTTCCTTTGGTACAAACTGGAGTTCGCGTTCCCAAATTCGTTTCTAAGAATTGTTAGCTTCAACCTCTACTTTCTCATGATAAAAGGCTATTCAAAAGTGAACTTTGCAAATGGGACTGAGCGAAGTGTCCCACCGCCCCCAGGTCCACACCACTTTATTACAAACCTTTCAGCTACTTCATTTCCCCATACTTAACATGTACCCCGGTTTAGGTACTTTGTATAATATACGTATGTCTCGAAAGTTCACGTTCCTCCGTCCGACATGACTGTGTCCTTATGAATATGAAGAGGTTTTCATTTTTATAGCTCAGGCACGCAACGAATTCCATTTTAAAAAACGTGCAGACGCACAGCAAACTAAAACTAACTAACTTCAGAAGATCATCAGAACACACGGGCGCTTTCATTTTCAAAGACAAAGATCAGCAAATCCCTGTAAACACTCAAGCAGTGAATGAAAACAATTCTCCATGGTTTTTATATATACTGCTACATACTTTTGAGTATGTATTATTTAATTCATGGTGTGTGCATGTTTGAAAAGATATATAGGCAAGCTACTTGGGATAGCAAAACTTCAAAACTGTTTCATCTCCAACCTTTTGGCAATATATTTTCAAAGATTCCAATCATCCAATTACCTTTCACACCTACTCAATAAACTTTTGACCTTATTGCTTTCTTCTTTCTGGCTTTTCAAGTTTACGCTTTACAAGAAATAAAAGTTTTGCAATAACACAATACAGTAAATAGGATACAAAAGACTTGGTGTGGAACTAGATCTCATTTATTCTTGTATGGAATTGAAGCTTCAAGATATTTTATGCATGATTCATTCAGATATGTCTAATTTGTGATCGCTTTTACCCGACGTCCTTCTAATCTGAGTAGGAGACATAAAAATGTTAAAGCAGTTTTTTAGGAGCAAAAGTATAAACCGTTGCGCTCAGATTAATTAGTTAGCTGTTGTGAATTTGTATTTATTGCGTTTTAGCTGATTCTTTATACTCTGCGTCTTACCTTGTTAATTTCTGGATAAAATATTTTTTATCGAAGAAAACTCTCAACATAAATTAGAAATTGTGTGTGTAGTCAATAGGCTTGCATTTTATCAGTTCTCTATGTATTAATAAAGTACAAATTCCAAAGAACATTACTTTCAGAGCTCACTCATCTAACCAACGTGAAAGTCATTCGGTTTCCTCCCTTCTCTCATACCACGGTTAATTAAGACAATACTGCTGTTTCAAATGTGCGAGAATCCTGTGGTGTTGGACAGCTTGTTGGTAGGTTCCCATTTCTGTTCCGTGTGTTCGTGTGGGTATCGATGGAAAGTTCATTCTTTCCTATTAGGGTTAAAGCTTACTTGGTGGTACTTGTACTGTGTACCCAATAGCATAAAGTCAATGCGTGTGTATACCTATCTGCCCCCACAAATATACAGGCAACTGGCACGTGTAAGGTCAAACCGATACTATTAGTTCAATCACGTCCCTGTTGTATATGTGTGAAGGCTTTTGGCTTGTGGCGATAAGTGTGCAATCTTTGTGAATCAAAGAGGCTTTAATAACTAAGTTGGAAGTCAGTAGAGTAACCCTAGCAGACTGGAGGTAAAAGTAAAAGGTGAAAATCACAACTCTGGAAAGTGAAAAGTTTCATGGTGTAGTGCTTTTGATGAGAGCCACCTCATTTTATACAGAGAATAGTTATGCAACCAAGCTCCCAATACATTTGTCCAAGCTAGAGGTGTGGGGGTTCTCTCGTTATATAACTTTTTCTCTCTGCGAGCAAGGAAGGGTCATTTATGGATAATACTATGTAATTACAACCCTGAAAATAAATTCCGTTCTCTTCTCCCTTCCCATTCACAGCAACTTTCGTTGAAGGAAGCAGGCTATACGAGCCATTATAGGAGGACGCGATTCGGGCGACACACATTTTCAATTGTTGTTGGGAAGCAAGTTGTGCAAGTGCAAAAGACTTTTGGTCTTTCCTCCTGGATTCCAGGATGTAATTTGAGAAACTCTTGTGATATGAATCTGGTAATTGAAGCGCTTCTCATTCACGCATTCTGGGAAACTTGAAGATTAAGCTCATTTAAGGGTTTCCACTCAAGTCTTTCCAATATTCAGTATAATCTTCACCGTTCCCGATTACTCTAAACTTTCAATAGACGTGATAACCTAAGGTTATATAAGTAAGTCGAGTTGCTGAAGGGCAGACAAAACCGCGACGAGGCGCCGTTTTAGCAGTTAGTTAAAAAGTTTAATTCAGTTCGTGGGTTTTGGAATTGACTACATGGTGGGGAGTTAAAACCAATGAGAAAACTATTTTCAGAATCTCCGCCCTCCCTTCTTTCGTTCGTCCTTGACATTTTCGCGAGTGGGTGGTACCCTAATTCATTAAAAACTTAAATATATATGAGTGCAGTCTCTACCACTTAAAAATGTAACTGGTAATAATGCATATAAAACATCAAATTTTTGTTTGTTTGCATATAAATGAAGTTTTTTATTGGTTTTTCACATCATGACACACTGGGTATTCAACATCCTGCCCTCTTTATTGACTGAAGAGCTTTAGATGAATTGAAATACATTGCGAAAACATCATTATATGAATGCCTCGACCAATTAAAACACTTTGACTATTGAACATAACAATTTTACAACGAGAACAAGCAACAAACGAGGAATTACATGACAAATGACTTTCTATTGTAAAACTGGCTTAAAACACATCGTAACACGACTGTTGAAGGCATTTGACACCATTTGGTAACATATATACTATTTACGCTATGTATATAATATGAGATTACGAAAGAAGAGTAAAATATTACAAATAAAAACGAGTTGAATACAAACATGTGGTATTAAAGCTGCTGATTTGTGATTGATATTTGCTTCACCAAAGTGTTTTGCATTTTTGGCTCACTTTGCAG